>LPNX011038704.1:306798-335812 GCA_001517045.1 Pseudotsuga menziesii
TTTAAGAACAATTTCTGGCACAAATAGTTCCCAAGGTAGTAACTCAAAAAACAACATGGCTTATATTAGTTCCAGACATGCCCAGGACCAATACTGCGGTTTCAGTTTTGAGGGTTAAGTGATTATTATCACTTTATTATTGGCCAAATGATCAAATTTTATTACAGATGGCAGTGATTTTGGTTCGCCAAGAGCAGCGCAGGGTTCCAGGGGATATGAGTAGTCACTTATACCACTCTTGTGTGTTTCCAGATCATCCATTGCAGTCAGCTTTCCCCAGTTCTCATCCTCAACAGAGTTATGGTGGTTTTATCATTTTCTAGAGGATGTACCAACAAAAATGAACTAGGAATTTTACTAAAAAAATCGATTTGGTCTCTTGGGCTAAGAAAATGGCTTGGAATTTTGGCAGATGATGTGGTTTGGCTCTCCGGATAGTTCTTCAGCAGTTTCTAGTCAACATTTGGTCCGAATGATTTTATTTTGGCTTAGTCAGAGAGGAAGCCCCCCAAGGGACTCCCCCTCAACTTGGATAATGATGTATTACATTGTTATATCATATGTTAAGAAGTTGTAATGGGGCCTAGGGCGAATTAAGCCCTTAGTGACCCCCTTTGATGTATTATCATGTCACACCTTATGTTATAACTTATATTGTGACTTTCACTTTAGGAAGGCGTCCTTGAGAAAAGTGCGCCCCCCTTTGATGTGGTCACTTGTGATCCATGTGTTGATCCTTGTAAAGTTAATCCCCACCATTGATGATGTTATAATCTCAACCGTTGGGTGCAAAAATGAGTTAGGGTTTACGTCTCTCAAAAGCTATATAAAGACAAGACGCCCCACATTGTAAAGGATGAGCTTTGTCATCAGAATATTGAATAAAGAGATTTGTCTGGGATTACACTCTGGAGTTTTGTTGATGATTTGACGACTGATATTGTAGTTTTTCTGTAATGAGTTTGCTTCGGGATAGATCTTGCATTTTTTCCTTTACCCATCCATCTGCAGGTTGAAGGAGGCGCGCTAGAGGAGGGCGCACTAGTGAGGAAACTCACTCTGCTCCGGCTCTTGGGTGTTATTATTTAGGGAGTGATTCTTTCTTTATGATTTTTCATTTCCTGTATTTTCTTTATCTTGCAGATCTCGTTCGTTTGTCTTACCAATTGATTTTCTCTGGTTTGACAAGTTGAAGGGGGCGCTAGGGTCATTGGTAGAAGCTGAACACCATCAAGGTCCTGCTTGGAATACTCATTTGATCAAGAAAGATGCACTCTTCATCATCTCAGAGGTCATATATAAAATCCAGGTACGTTTCTCAGGTAATTTCCTCTCTGTTTAATTTTCTCATGCATTTCCCATCATTGTTTTCATTGAAAAAACCATTGGTAGAAGTAGGAAAATTCACCAGACCAATTTGCACTGGAAATCTGCAAATTTGGCGATCTGGGTTTTGTCTGGCATACTGAAAAACCCTCTCTCCCTCCTAGGCATCAGCATTGGACTCCTCTACCCAGCTCAAGACACTGATCTTAGGAAGAGAGAAAACGCCCCTGTTTGACCTAGTAGTCAGTTTCCTCTGTTTCTTGTTTTGGTTTTACTTGGATCTTTTTCAGTCGTTGAATCTTTTATCCAAGTAGGTGTGCGGGAAGCCTTGATTGTAAATATCAACTGTATCATGGGAATTTCTCCATTATCTGCTTAAATCCCCCCAGGGTCCCTGGTTTGATCATTTGAACCAACACACCAAATCCTAGATCTAATCTGAATTTTCACAAGCCACCTAATTGTCCACCGTGAGTAACATTACAAGCATAATTAACCACCTCGACGCAAGCATCCTTAATTTGTGGCTTATCTTCCGAATCTAGGGTTTCAGGCACTCACCTTACATATTCTCAGTCAGGAGTCTGATCTGGTGATTTGCTTTAGATCTTTCCTGGTGATTTGCTTTAGATCTTTCCTTCCAGGATAGATTTGGGTCTCCCCCCTTGTCACTTGGTCTTCTTTATTGGCATAAAGTGAAGAAAGTCCTAACCGACTGACAACCATCCATCCTTTGGGGGTTAGGGTTTTCGTAGGTCACGACTTTGGTTACCTGTCCCCTTTGCCATCCTTTTCAGGATCACTCAATGGGGGCAACTACAAGATCCGTGATAATAGGTCCTTACACCATCACAGAGGAAGTGGGTACTAATGCCTTCAAGTTGGACCTCCCACCTTTGCTTGGCATCATGATGTGATGAATGTCGGCAAGTTAAAACTCAAAGTTATATGTGCCACTTCACTTAGGGGAATATGTTATAGTCACACATCTAATGGCCTTCTAGATTTTTAATCTTCCCTTCATGAAGATACACTTCTTGATATCAGAACCATACCCACTAGGGATCATCAAATCACTACTTACTTGGTGGGCTGCAAAGGAACTTTGCCCACTCAAGCCAAGTGGCTGTCCCAGTGAGCATTTGAGCAACGCTTTCCACATCTCCAACATAAATCAGGGATGTTATCCTCTCAACAGGGAGGGATTGATGAGATGGTCTAGCGAACATGTATTATGAATTATATTTGTACTTCTCTATTCTATACTTTATCCTTGTCTCTTTTGAGTGACTTAGTCTAAATTGATCACTTAAACACTTTATTGTATTTTATTGGAGACTCGGTCAACTTTGATCACTTTTCCCACAATTTTGTACTATATATAGTAATACAAATGAGTGTGCAACAAGTGCACCGTTCCAGCAATCTTCTGTCATACTTGCATATTAGCTCTCTTTTCTTGTGTGTGAGTAACTTTCTTACTGCTTGTATTGTGCTCATATCATTCTTCTTTGGACAAAGATCATATCAAGTAATGGGCTTTGTTAGGTCATCTATTCAACAAATTTAGTATGTCCTGACACAACACACACTTAGTCAACCAGGGTTTTACTTAATATGACTTTGCTTCCCTCACCCACACATGATTTTGGTCATGTTCATACATTAAAAGCAATTTGACCACCTATCTTTAATTGGTAGAATTCCAACTCTTACGGAAGTCAAAAGTTCATGTCCGGTGGAGAATAACTGAATAAGCAAAACAAAATGTTGCAAGAGTATATATGACATGGATGGGTGCTTCCCACACCTAATGGGGATTTCTACATAATCTCCCATTTTACAAAATCCAGATGCTAGCATAAAATGACCCATCTGCTTTACATAATGATAATGATATATATGGAAAACGTGTACAGCATGGGTATTAAAGGTGAAGTATTTGCAATACATTGTAGGCCAAATATACTTGTTTATCATTGGTGAATGTAAAATACAAATTTTGACAAATTGGCTGGAGCATTCTCCAAGTCCATATAAATTTTGGCATTATTTTATTTATCATATGAACTTTGAAGGATGCTATAGAATATGCTAAGTTGCTAACCCCAATAGATAGTAAAGTGAGCATAACTTTCCTGGTTTGCCATTAAACATGATTAACAATATTCTTTCTTACAACTATTCTGCTGTGCAGGCAATTAGTATATATTCTAAAGCTCACAGGTTGCATCCTACTGATCCTATCATTTTGAGCAATCGTAGTGCTGCTTTTTGTCGGTGAGTGAAAATTTTCTTAACAGATAATCTGGATTACAATCAATTCTGTATTAAACTGTGATAATTTAATGGAGATAAGTTGATATCGTGCAGTCACTTGATTAGATTATGTTAGAATACTGAAAAGGATTTGGTCGCTTTTTATAGTTATAGTCAACATCTGCGGAACCGTCCTGCAGCAATGTCTGAGTTTGAAGCTCTGTTAGGAATGGACCCTATGATGCATGCAGAGGTATTAGTGATCTTCAACTTCAAAATTTGGATTTATTTATATCTTTTCAAAGTGAACAGCTATTATCGCCAACATCAAGATTTAGATTGCTTTACATCTTCAAAGTGCTCCTCTATTATCTTAATAATTTTGTGGTTTTTAGCTTGCCTTGAAGGATGCGGAGAAGGTACATGAAATCCGAAGTAGTTGGCCAAAATCATATTATCGGAAAGCAGTATCACTTATCCTGGTAATTTTAGACCATTGAATTTAAAAAATGGCTATGTTGATGTTACAAGTCCTTACAAGGCTGCTATTATTTTGATGCAATACAGTCCATTTATTATTCTACTTCTCCTGTTGTAGTGTTCTTTCTACAAATGCTTGCATTGATCTCCTGCTACCGACCCACTACAAGATGACAATTCTTTTTTTCCTGTGTATGCATTCTAGTGGAATGTATTGTTGTGAAAGCATCATAAATCTGAAGTATCCGACTTTTATATTCTAGTGATTTTTGCAATGTTTGAAATCATACAAGGATGAGTTATACATGAATCTTGAAGTTTTGCAGGCTTTGTGTCAGCATTGAAACAAGTGGGTGTTAGCATTATATTGTGGTTGTAGTGCACTGAGACAACAAGGGAAGAATGATTACAGTTTCCTCCACTTAAATAATTGATTATAAACATATTTGTTGAAATGTAGAGCTATATGTTGAATTGCCTTCGTGGCTAGTAGCTTGATCTTAGATAGTGTGCTGTAAACAGGAAATGTTGATTGCCTCTTTAAAAGATATGGAGCACTGGGATGTGTGAAACCTGCATTAATTATGTGGTACTCTAATATGGTTGTCTGATAATGAAAGCCTAGTGTACTACTAGCATATATGTATGACACAAAACTCATCTACATGTTTTGAGTTATGGTGCTTAGCCTTGGGCTCTAGCTTTTAGTCAATTACCATCCATCCTAAAAGTCATGACTTAAAGGATGATCTTGCTTTATGAATAGTCTAATACCTTCTAATCCATCTGTCCTTTGTGTCTTTGAAGTTTGGATGGCCACCTTCTTGTAACTCTCTTTACAACCAATGGTGTAACAGTTGTCTTCTTAGTGTCTCTCTCATAATGGAATATGGGCTTGTCATAGCTCCATCTTCATTCTTTCCAAATAGGACCATGTATTTCCACTTTCGTTTGAAGAGATTAAAATGATGAATAACTTTTCATAGGTCGAGGTAGGTAGTTTTGTTTGTGTTTGAGAGGTTTTTTATTGTTAAGTGTAATCTACTCTATGCACTGGCATTTTCATCTCACAAATGTTGCCAGAGCTGGAAACCTCTTCTTCAGAATCATTGCAATGTAGATTTGGAAATATAATCTGTCTGTTCTCAAACATTGGGGAAGGTCCTGATTGATTAATTTCATGTTTCTCCATGAATTTTCATCAGCTTTCATAAATACTTTTAGCATAAAGTACGAAGTGTCAGCATCTTCACTTTTGGGTATTATCTTTCTGGTTATTATTGAGGGTCTTCATTTTTGGGTTCTTCATACGTCTTGCTATACTTTGCTTTGCCAATGGCATATACTAGTGTTGTTGTGATGAGGAGGTTGAAGTTTGAATTTACATTTTTGAAAGTAAAGTTGGAGACGGGGAGGGAGGAACAAAATATTCTCAGCCAAAGTAATGCAAGTTGCTTCTCAGAAGATATACTTAACGTTTTGATTTTGCAGCTAGAACGATATGGTGATGCCAGAGAAATGCTTCTATCTGGGCTGCAGGTTGATCCATCCAGGTATACCGATTTCTTTGAGGATAGACATGAGAAGATATATTATAATATTTCATTAACAATTCTTTCTTCTTGCTTGTTTTTTGTGAAATTGAAAGAAGTTTTATTTGCTTCATATTTGGCTGTTTATTTCTTTTCACTATAAGTCTACAATCTTATGCTTGAAGACAGTTGTCATTTCACCTCTCCGGGCTTTTATTACAGCATTCCCTTGCAGGCAGCGTTGTCTGAGTTAGATAGGCGAATTGGGTTAGGATCATCAGACAGTATGACTGACAGGATTAAACGTGCCAAAGTCCAGAGAACTGATGACTTTGACTGTACTCTATGTTTGAAGTTGCTTTATGATCCTGTGACTACTCCATGTGGACACACATTCTGTCGTGCCTGCCTTCTCCAATCCATGGATCATGGTAAGCTTTGGTTGACTACAAAGTACCTTACAATTTTTCTGGCTGTAGTTTTTTCATTTATCCAATCTAACATTTCTCTTGGTTTAATGTAGGTAATAAGTGCCCGATGTGCAGGACAGTACTACTACTAAATTCTAGGACATACCCTTTAAGGTAGAAATTGAAGTTCCTTTCTTGTCCATTATATTATTTTTCTTGTCTTCTGTCCATTTACATAAAAGCATTTAGTGTATATTTTGTCCATAATTTATTTTAAAAATCAAGATTCATGCCCATTTTGATTACTACTCTAACTAGTGCAATTATTTAAAAACTTCGAGTTTACTTTTAAAATAAATACAAGCTTGTCTCTAAAATGTTAACAGGATATATATATATATATATGTGTGTGTGTGTGTGTGTGTGTGTATGTATATATATGAAATCAAGATAGGGGCTTTATGCTGTTTTTCAATTTTTTTTTATCGACAAGTTTAGAAGGTGTTCAATTATATTGTATTGATTGGCTTTTCTCAGTGTGACTCTGAACAATATTATACAGAAAATTTTCCCTGAGGAGTATGTGGAACGAAAAGCAGAGCAGGAGACTCTGACACATTTAGGAATTCATATGTTGCCTTTATTTGTTATGGATGTTGTGCTTCCATGCCAGAAATTAGCACTCAACATATTTGAGCCTCGATATAGACTTATGGTGAGCTATATTTTTATCTTATTAAGTTAGAAGGTACTATTCATGAGTACAATTATATTTGCTCATCATGAGATATATGAAAATGGTGATTTAGTCAATTGAAGATATTCTTAAGGATGCAGATTTTTTATTCAGAAATTATGTTTGCATTACTAGTGAACATGGTCTGCACGGATTCTTGGATACTGCAAATATGTTCTAGCCGTTATTGGAAATAGGTCTGAAGACATTTCAGGCAGCTTGCATGGTGTTTCTGGCTAGAGCCTTGCCATTGGGTGTTATTTGCCGTTTTCCTATCATATTACTCATCATCTAAGATTTTTCCTGCTCAATTTCTCTTGCTGTTTTCCTAGTCAAAGTTAACATTTAAGAATGTTTATTCTCCCCTGAAAGGTGCAACTCTTTTAAATCAAAATGGCTGCTAGTCCGAAATAATCTACTTAGTGCTATACTTCCGTATTTTCCTAAAGTTGTACATTTCGACAAACAATTTTCAATTTTTAGCTTACTGATCTCTAATGTACTTCTTTTCTTTCCTTTTAGCTAAACCTAATTCCCATTCTCTTATTTGAAATTTGTTACTTTCCCCTTTTTTTCACATCCAGGCTTTTGAGGTTCCGCATCTTAGTTTCTATTATCTGTTGATTTTCTTTATGGTTATTGTAAAACCCACAGCTAAAAATATGTTTCAAATGGGTATTTATCTTGTTAAAAATGCCATAACCTGAAATACCATTGTAGTTCATGATCTCTGTGTGCATCCTCAATGATCAATATATTGCTTCACAATGGTCTCAAATCATTGTCTAGATTCTTATGGAATAAGATTGCTGGCAATTGAGGATAATGTATTATAATGAATAACATACTTATCTTTTACAGTTACTGCCTGCTTCTGTCGTATTTCCTTTTATGGACCGTTTCTTCTAAGATAACTTCAGTGTGTTCTGCTCAGCCACATTCATTTTTATACATTGGATTTTCTCTTTGTAAAATAAAAATAGTATTTCTATGTTAAAAATAAACGTAGCATTTCTCTTTAACTGTTAAATGATTTCTGCATTGCTGTCTAGACTGTAGATATAATTTCAGATATAATAAAAAGATCTAATTTGGTTACAGTAGATTAAAAGATGATTTTGTCATCTTATATTTTGAGTCCTGAAAGTTGGATTGGCATTGGTTCTACTTTGAGTGGGTGTAAGTCTTGCTAGTTTTTGGTGAAACAACAGAAAAGTACAATTTAGCCTTAATATACAATCAATAAATTAAGATGTTGAAGAGAAAGCAACAGAGTCAAGCACATAATGGTCCATGCCACATTGACATTAAGATGTTCCTCAATGAGAAATTAAAAATTGTAATGAGTTTGTTATGTTAAAGTTAACACAGCAAGATCCAGGACTATGACAATCATTCAGGGAGCAGGAACAGCTGGTATCTAGAGTTCCAAGACCATTATAATGATCATCTGTCGAATGGTGTCACAGTAAGCTTGTATTCCCCAAGGTTACATGGACCCCTATGATTTGTTACAGGGAACATTCACCTTTGACAGTAGATTGATCTGTGATAATTGCATATATAAATGAGTATGATGAATGAATTACTTAACTTTGGTTGTTGTTTTTCCTTCTAGTCTTGTTTTCCCTGTCTAAAAGAATCGTAGATGGTTACCAGAGAGAGTAAATGCATCAGAATGGTTGGGTCAATTGGTCACATGTCGTTGGAGATTCATTTACTAAACTCAATGGTGCTAGTCTGGCATTATAATCTTATCTAACAAAAGATCATCCATTACACGTCTATATATATATATATATATGTTTTAAAAATTAAAATCTAGTAGTAACATTCTTTCCCACAGTCTTGTTATCACAAAATCTCTAGTGACTCTAAGTGTGTGTAATCCTATCTATGATGGTAGAGAGCTACAACCACTAGGTCCGTGATAGCTAAGGAATCCTACCCCAAAAATGGTGTTGTTGCCTCCTTACACACACTTGGGGGGGAAGCGCAGCAGAAATCTTCAAGCTTTTCGGTGTGTCCTTGGGGGCAAGTCTCGAGCCAGGTGCTATCACTTGATCCTGACTCCTCCGTTTAGGCAAACTCCTAATGAAGCCAAGGGGGGTGATCCCTACAAAAAGTTGTTAAGGCTCTTTTAAATTTTAGTTCGGTTAAGGATGAGAATAAGTGTTTTTAGGAGCTTTTTGAAGTGAATCACTGAATCAAGATATTTGCAAATATGAAAAGTACTTCAACAACATATAAAAATAACATCAACATATAAGGTTTAAGAAACAACAATAAACTGATAATAAGCAAAAGGAGAGTATTGTTGCAAATGTAGATCAGTGCCAATGGAGTCAAATAAAATAGCGTTGCTGAAAGATTAAAGTATTTTGCAAATGTATCTTGGTTCGTTTTTAAAATTAATGTGGATTTGATGCGTGGAGTAGAGTGCTGGTTAATTGTTGGTTTGGCCCAATACACTTCACCTTATAAAAACTGAGCACTAAAGCGGCTTTACCAAGTGTCCAATGAGGCAAGGATAAACCTGCTTGGAGTAGCCCCCTGATTCTATGGTAGTCACTCTTTGCAACCTCTCGAGTTTTTTCGAAGATTAGATTAATTGGGTTTCCCTATTAATGCATGTCACCTAACTTCCTTTCTGATACAACCACTCTGGATCGAACAAACCACAGATGGTGTAAAGCATACGGGAAGAGAGGCTTTGGTTTATTTTAAGAGTTTTAAAAGCAATGTTTTTCTTGATTATTAGACCCAAGATCTCTTTTAGGCTTGAAGGCCATACTCGGGAGAGAAAGGGGTTAATTCAAAACAGTAAAATAAAACAAAACTGAAAGAAAAGTTTTCTAATTACTACAACAACAAATATCTTTTTCCCTTTTGGGTAATTCAGTAGAGCACTGCTGGGTTAGTATCCAATTTATTACAAAAATAAAAATAAATAAAAAGAAGAAACTTAAAACGAATTAAGATTGATTGCGTTATTGTAAAGTAAATGTAACAAATGTTAAAACTAATCTAAAGACTTGCAAAAGTAAACAATCACACAAGGGGCGATACTGTATATAGGCTTCCCCCAATTGGGGGAAGAAGGGTGTGGGAGCCGTAATCCCACTTGCTCTTTTTATTAACTTTATTACAATCTGATTTTTATGAATGGGGATACTTTTTGATCTTGGAATATGATCAAAAAAGGATTACAAAACTTGCTTGAAGAAGGGAAATGAAGAAGGGGGAATGGGAGGTGAACTTTGGGTGCTCCGGATGGCCAAAAACTCAAAATTTCGGCAGTTAGTGGGTTAATGCTTAAAATACATAAAAAATACACTACTTAAGTACTTGTCAATATTGAAAAAAATTGAAACTTCTAAGCACTAAAGTAACTAGATTTTTAGATCTAAACTAAAGATGAAAACTTGAAACTTTTAGATCTAAACTTATGCAAGTAAATAAGAATAATAAAACTCTTTAGATCTGATTTTACTTGCAAGAATAAAGTAACCGAGAGAAAGAGAGAAAGAGTTTGTATTTTTTGTAGAAAGAAGAGGAAACAAATTCTCGAGCTTGAATCGTTTGGAAAGCTTGGAAGTTTGAAGGTGAAACAAAAGAGTGTTTTAATCCGGATCCAAGAAAAGGGGTTGCAACTTAGCTCAACCTTTTACTTGGGATGATGACCTGTAAACAAAAACTATCACACTTGCAACAAAGATATTAGATTTGGTACTTTCTACAACTAGAAACCAAAAAAGCATGAGCTACAACTTAATAAAACAAGCCTTCTCAAATCGCTAAGATTAAAAGAATAAGCAAATAAATTGACAACTGCAAGTATTTATCCTATGTGCTTTAGAGAGTCCTCTAAGCCAAATTAATTATGAAATTTAAACAAAGCATGAAATTGCAGCAGTATCACCTCATTCACAAAAACATATGCATGAAACATGTCACACTTCATAAGCCTCCAAATCCTTCAACTTTATTCAAATGATAACAATACAAATTACATAAGAGCAAAGGTTCCTTGATTCCATCAGAATGAGGAAGAAGGCCTCGCTTAAATAAACTAACCAAGCCCCAGGGGGGTGCACCTCAACTCAAGAGGAGGAGTTGTAAGCTTGAGTTCGTAGAGTAGATTGGGGAGTTTGTTTGTTGTGATTGGTGTGAGGAGGCACCACATCTCCATAAGGAGATGCGCCCTCACCTAAACTCTCACCAAAGCATTCGCTACATGCCACCTCAACCAAAATGTGAGCTTCACGTGAAGGATGACGCACTTCTAATTTTGGTTGATTTGCCACCCACTCAAACTCTCTTAAGCATGAAGCTTTTAAACCTTGGTCTAATTTCCTCTTCACCAAGGAAGAGATTACCACCTTTTCCACGCCATTCTAATAATATCTCATTTGACTTTTGACTTTTGTCTCGTGTCATTTTGTGTATATTTTAGCATTTTTTTTAATGTTTTGTTGACTCTTTAAGAAAAAATGCTCAAAGTGACAATTTAATCATTCGAGACATAGGAAAAATGGGTCCTGGGATAAAGAAGACACTCTGAGTGTGAAAATGATCATCCCCACACCAAATTTCGCCTCCAAACCATACTTTTATTACAATTTGAAGTTTCTCATTTAAACCATTAAAAAATGGCGTAAGTTTACGGGAAAACTTATTTTTCTCGAAACTTAAAAATAAACCTATGGGGACCTAGTACATGTTCATAATGACTCCTAACAACATCTAGCATGCTTATATACATTGACACGTGAACTTTAATAACCTTCTAAGGCCTAACCACCAAGACGACCATTCCAGCTTTGGAGGAGCGGTGAAAAACTCAAAAATTACACATCGCTTATTCAACATTGCATAGTTGACAAGGGAAAAAACACCTTGGAATGATCGGATTGATGTCTAAGTCTTGGGAAGACAAGTCCTTTACAAAAATATTTCCATGCTAGAACATTTATTACAATATTCCCAAGGGGTATGAACATGTAATTATTAAAAAAAGGGCCTAAAAATGGCCTTGATGAACCATGGATCTTTTGAGCACTGATAATGAACAAGGGGCTTGTTCACAACTTCAGCGGCTCATTGAAAATCCACTTAAGTGCAACTTTAGTGGATAACAAATGTCACGTTGGATAGGCTCCTCTCTCTTCAGTGTTCCAAGTCTCACTTGTGGTGAAACTAGACTTGCCATGGGAGGTAACTCCAACCAAGCTTTCCAAAGAATGAGCTAAGAGTAATCCCAACTCTTCTTGAGTACTTGCTAGACCATTTTTAAAAGGCTAGTAGATACTTAAGATGCTTTAATAAACAATGAAAAATAGGTACCTTGGGTAACACTTCCAAGACTTAGTAAAATTTGTCACTGAGTGAAGATGTTAATGGTTGGTTATGGAATTAATTGGGTGTGTAAATCAAACCAACGAATAAAAAATACTCAATAACTTGCTTAGATCAAAGTCTAGAAGTGGTGTATGAACCCCAAAATGTTCCAAATCTACCCCTATGTTGATATTACTTAGGTGAAAGATGAAATGATTTGATGCAATGCATAAGAGGTGATTTGTATTGGCTTTAGACGAGACTTCATAGACAAAATATATCGCTGGAAATAGATACTAATACAAGAAAAAGAAAGGCAGCAAACAAAACATGCACGCTAAGGTGAAATAAGAAATACCCATGAAAGAAATTTTTACAAAAGGGACAGTGCCTACATCTAGGGGCTATGGGGTCAATAATGTATAGATTTAGAAGCACAAACTACTCACTAAGTGTAGCATGCAAGTGGTTTCCCAATAAATATATTCACAAAACCCATACACATACAAATACAAAAAGGTTTTAGAGAATTTTATGAATAGATTGCCTAGTGGTTTTTAGAGTTACTTAAATTAAGAGATTCAGGCACTAACCTTGTTCTAGATGCTTGATGAAGTTCTTTCTCCTTGCCCAAAAACCTTGAATAGATCCCAACCCAAAAGCTCACTCAAGACCAAGGCACACTTGTATTTTAGTGACTTCAATCGTGCATAACAACTGAGAGAACAATTAGAAAAGTGAATCATGGAGACTAAAAGATAAACTCACTGTTTGAAAAAATGAAATAGCAAGCGGGATTAGGAAGAAATAGCAAGAAAATAGATAGTGAAGACAAATTGATTTCATTCACAGAAAACCCCCTATCAAGAGAAGCAAGTCGCTCCAAGCAAGTCGCCCTCTCTTCTTGCAAGCAAATCAGACAATAAAAATATCCGAGGCAAGGAATTATTGAGATTTAGCATTTGTAGGAGATCGACAAGAAAGTAAAAATTTCTGATTACTCTCACTGTTGAAATGAGCCAAAAGACCTTTACAATGAAGAGCTCACTCTCTATTAAAGATTGAGAGTGGAAAAATCCCTAACTCATCCTTATATGGATGGATGAGGTTAAAAGATGACAATACAGGATCAATGGGTGAGGATTAATCTCATTTTTATCTTTTTAAATGGCTGGAAATGACTATCTATGGAGGGGGGCGAATTACCTCCAAACGCCCAAGTACAATCTTAATAAAACACAAGTGATACGTGAAATAAATTGCTAGGGGGTTCAAGAGATCCCCTTGATGATCAAAATACACTTTTGTTATGATGCTAAGCTCAAGATCTAAATCACAAAATGAAGACTGTGCCCCCTAGGGAGAGAAGGTGCCCCACCATGAAGATAAAACATCTCATGCTCAGTGAAAATAAGTTGTGACTCTAGGAAATGTTGTCGAAATGTGTCTATAGGACCATCATAACAATACCCAAGTCATATTTTTCCATTCAATTATCCCACCGTCTTACATCAAAGGCCTTGGTTATTTTAATTTTTTAATTTTCTGCTGGAATATAATAATTAATAGCAGAATTGCCCAAATGTTCATATTCCTTTGCTTGGATTGAAATTATGATTGCACAGATGGATTTGTAGACCTCAAAAATTGTAAGATCCACTACTCATATTTCCACAACCAATTTGATATGTTCTAGAAGCTCTCTCCAAATATTTTTAAATATATAGGCTAATTATTTTCCACAAGCCTAAGGAAAATAATTTAATTTTTGCCTATTGATTCCATAATGCCTCAAATGATAATTGGAAGGGTTCAATTAGCCTCTAGCGAAAAAAATATGATCAATAATGAATAGTAGTGAAGTCCTGTTGCTGACTTGACCCTCTTACCAGGTCAATCCTGGGGTTGACCAAGTCAAAAAGTCAAAATTTCGTTAAAATTTGACCAAGACTTAAGATGATGGAATAATTATATAGGATTTTCATAAGAGGTGTTAGTGCCTTTACCATGAGTAAAATTGATAAGTAACTACATGCTAAGTCATGCCATACATAGTGATCATTTCAAAAACAACAAATGTAAGACAACTACCAAGTATAGTAAAGGACAAGAATAACCAGTTTCATATACATATTCCTGTCTAGACTAATCTCAAATGTAATACATAGATCAAACCTCTCCCTTGTGTGAAGTGTTATGGATGACAACCATGGGTTTAGTCAAAATGTAAAGTTGACCATAGGATAGACTTAATTCACTTTTGGAGAGGATGGAATAAAGGACACTGTGACATTTGTTGGAGTGGTGAATGCTAGGGGATCAGGGTGTCTCACAAATGAATGACGTGCTTAGAAGGCACCCCTTTGACTCTAGCAAGCCTCCCCTTTATCCATTTCATAACTTTTGCTTTTTTTGTTTTGATGCTTTTTCATTTTTTCTTTTGATCTTTCTTTGGAGGACATTTCACTTTGCAATGCTTTAATTAGCTAATGGATGAAGGGTACCGACCCTGGATAGCCTTTTGGGCCCCAGTTATGACACAACCTCAGCTCCGTTGCCAACCATTGTCCATAGGTGCGATGGAGTTTCCACAATAATGCCTTTTTTAGGGGCAAGTAGGCTTAATTTCTTATTTCAAGGATTACCTACCCTTCCAGCCACTAACTAACTTCAAGCATGGGGAGCACTTGTTTCAAGTCTAGGGGATACTATTCTAGTGACTATACTACCTAGGCCCAGAACTTAACATGGTGGCTATCTGACAAGGAGCGTTTAGGCTATGTATAGTTTCCTCACACACATCAGAACCGAGACACCAGAGAAGACATGGAGGTCATCTTAACGAAGAGGTCATAGAGGGGGGGGTCTCAAGTCCAAGTCAAAGGAATTTTTGCAACAAATGGATGAAATGGATAAGTGCGAGAAGGCTAAGTATAGAACCAAGAGAGGGGTGATGATCTATACACTACATAGGTAATCAACTTCAAGAAGGATATGTTGAAGTTGATAGGTAATCAACTTCAACATGCTAAGTATAGGGGATCGGGGTGTCTCACAAATGGATGACGTGCTTAGAAGGCACCCCTTTGACTCTAGCAAGCCTCCCCTTTATCCATTTCATAACTTTTGCTTTTTCTTTTGATGCTTTTTCATTTTTTCTTTTGATCTTTCTTTGGAGGACATTTCAAAAGAAAAAATGGATGAAATGGATAAGTGCGAGAAGTCTAAGTATAGAACCAAGAGAGGGGTGATGATCTATACACTACATAGGTAATCAACTTCAACAAGGATATGTGCATGAAACTATCACTAATGCACCATAAACCACACCAAACATAAGTCCCACTGACAGTCAACCAATAAAATCACATGATCACCTATGCATGCCAAGCTTTAATAAGTTAGTCCATCAACAAAACTCATGAAATTCATAAATATACTTCTGCCGTATACTTGACTTAACTGTAGCTGCAAAGTATCAACTTCCTTACTCTAGAGGGCCAAGGAAAATGAGATCTCAACAGTATAATGATAAACATGAAGATGCATTGTACCAAGGTCTAACATGTATGGCAGGGTATGACATGAAGAGGGCTCAATAATGAGAAAGGTAGCACCTTTGATCCTTTGCCACTATATCTTATCCAACTGTTTAAAAGTGAGATAATCCTCAAATCCTCTAACATTGTCTGATAAGAATTGCATCCACTATAAGGACTGGCTCAAAACTGCAGTTTGCTTTGGCAAAAATCAGAGGTATGTCCCATCTAACAAATATGTGATAATCTCTGGCTCCAATTGGGACAAGTGCTTTAAGGGAGAGAGTGCTTGAGAACCTGAATATCTTTAGTCCATAGCTACCCTCTAAGCATCAAAGTACCTACACCTGCAAGATACAAACTCTATACCTCTCTCACATACCGGTTGTTAGTGATCCATATATACCAATATATAACAAAAATAAAATAACAAACTCAAATTCAAATGCTCATAATCTTCTAATTGATATCTGAAATAAAATGCTAACTAATGCAAATGCACTGACATGAAAGAAACACACGTGTAGGAAATCGTACTAACTAGGAAAACACAAAGCTCAAAATTTGTCCTACATTAACGCTTCGACAAGGAGGAAACAACTACGTCTAATTCGGGATATGGTGTCTCATGAAACTATCATGGATGGAAGTCCTAAAACAATAACCATTCACAGAGGACAAGTAATACATGTGGCCATCAAAACACTCAACTGTGAATGAACCTACCACAAGCTCTCATGCGGCTTAGACATGTAGCGATATATTGTGTTCCACAGAATAACTTGGTCTTGATAAGTGAATCTTCGTCCATTCATTGTCAATGAAAGAACATCAATATCTCAACACTTGGATAAAGGAACCTTTGTGTTACCTTGTTCCACAAGGCAGTTAGGAAAACTTCTTCCATATCCATCTTTTAATGATCCTGGATCAAACTTAACCTGTCCATAATCTAATGAAATGGAAACTCTACCAATTAGGAGCTCCCTCACTCGTTCTCTCTCTTCCCAAGGCATTGTGCCAACTCCCCTCAACATTGAATGTTCCGTGAATTGCATTGATGAGACACTCCTTTGTTCTTCGTTCATGGTCCTAAAGCTCCTTGGTTTGGTGTCTTGTTCATTTGGACAAGGTGAAGATGTATGTGATTCCTTATTTTGTCTACTACAACCTTCACTCGTAGCGACAGGAACCTCTCTGGGGAACATGGAACTAAATAATCCCTCATGATATGGAGTATGGATAAGCGTGGCCCTTTGACCCTTACTCTCTTCGACACTACTCATGGTTGTTAGATTTTCTTATAAATTATACCAGTATATCTTAATTGCATTTATCAATAGGATCACTAGAAGATAGACAAAGCACAGAACAATAACACAAGTATTTTTCACCTGGGAAACCCAATTGGGAAAAACCCAGCAACCTTCGTCTAGAGATGATAATTCTGAGATCAGAGTACAATGAAGAAAGAAAAGAAGAATAAGGAAATGCCTTCCAAATATGAAACCATGAAAACCAGTCTTCTTCTGAGTTGCTGTGTAGCTGCACCTTTGCCAGAAACTGTGCACCTCTCTTGTGCTGCTGAGCTGCTGTGTAGCTGCACCTCTGCCAGAAACTGTGCACCTCTCTTGTGCTGCTAAGCTGCTGCTGTGTGTAATAATGAGGAGGGGCGCCTCTTATTTATACTGCTTTCCCACCCAAAAATTAACTGGGGCCGACTTCACTTGGGGGTGCAATAATAATTTTATATTTTATTATTTTTATTTATTCTTTTATTGCTGGCTTTTCACCCCAAGGATTACATTGTTCTTTCTAGGGTTTAGATGAATGATTACAACAAGTTCAACTCTTGAAGGAGGACAATAAGAATAACTTCTGAAGTTGCACAAAATCCAACACTCCCTCTCAACAAGGAAGGTATTCTTCGGTCTTCATCAGCATCATCATCATCATCTGGGTTTCATTTGTACATCTATATTGTCTCCATCATCTCTAAACGTACTGAAGGTTGTCTTTATAAATTTGTTCTATTCGGATGTCTGAGAGAGAATCTTCTGCTACCTATCCATCTCTACTACCGATGGAATACTTCCATACCTGGTGTTATCACCCACCTTGTAGTTGCCTGCTTGAGGTGGATCCAGGATGGATGGTAGAGGGGCAAGTAGCTAAGGGGTGGAACCACGACTGCTTAGACTCCCAAATGGATGGTTGTCACGCTAATCAAGGCAGCCTTCACTTTAGGTTATCCTAGTCCAGGACAACAATGGGGAAGACCCAGATCTGCTCTCGACAGGAGAGATCGGACCTAGACACCAGAAGAAGATCAGATGGGGCTTCAGGGTACTTAAGGTGCAAGGTGAATGGAAACCCTAGCTCTAGGGTTTAGGTACTAGCAACTGGTGGAGGTGACCACTGTCTTGGGAACCGTAACTATGACAGGGTAAACAAGGACAGAGTTGGGACTATCTAGTACCTAGAAATCAGACTCAATGAAAGGTATTTGAGTTATCAGTAAATGTTGGTAAAGGGCAAAGGCTAAGAGCCTAAGGGCAGCGCTAGCAAGGAGATTAGTGCTTTGTGTGCATTGGGCAATGGAGTCAGCAGTAAGACAACGTTTCAGGAAACCCACTTGGGAAACACCTTGATCTACGAACCCAGAAAGCAATTGGTCCGGAAAAGCCAAGGTACAGGAAACCCAGCTCAGTAGATGGCTAGCGCTAGGGCCTAGGAAGATAAATCTGCAGTTCCAGGGTCACCGGGAGGCCAATGGCTCAGCGTTGAGGAAGAAAAGAGGTCAAGGAGACTTGATCTACAAGCCCAAATCAGGAAATCAGCAGAAAAGTCAGATCTAGAAAAGTCAAAATCTGACGATGGGGCCAGGAGGCTGAAAACTGATTTTTCAGATCTAGGAAAAATCGGGAGGAACTAGCACATCGTTGGGGGTGATTTAGGCTGTGTGGGACCCGATCTATCCTTCTGTGAAGTCAAAATTCAGAAAAACTCAAAACCCTAGCAGGTCAATTTTTCAGTGGGGGGTTATGCAGTTTCCTGCTTAAAAATCAGATCTAGGTCAAACTGTGAGGAATTTGACCAGCGTTTCAGTTGATTTGATGAAGGGGAGGCCCGATCTATGAAACCCAGAAATGGTTTGGCAAAAGATCAAACGGTTCCCTGATTTATTGATTTTTAGGTTTTTTAGTGTTTTAGGAGTTTTCAAAAAAAAGTTGAATTTCAGCAAGGTACAATGGAATAAGATCTGAAAAATAAGAACTTACCTGGAAAAGCTTGTAGAAGTCTGTAACATTGACGATCTTTGCTATCCCGATCAATTCTGGAAGATCCCCGTGATTTCTATGGCATATGCAAGCTCCAAGCCACCAAAGCGCCCCCTACCCTGCATGAGCAAACGTCAA
Organism: Pseudotsuga menziesii; assembly: GCA_001517045.1. Lineage (NCBI taxonomy): Eukaryota > Viridiplantae > Streptophyta > Pinopsida > Pinales > Pinaceae > Pseudotsuga > Pseudotsuga menziesii. The sequence goes on from LPNX011038704.1 coordinate 325,840, forward strand.
CCATATCAGATTTGCACATACAAAATAAAGAAACTGAATGCTACAAGACAGTAAAATGAAGTAATCATAGATCACAATGAAACTAATGAAAACCCCTTGATCTAAGACGAAGAGAACCGAGCGAGTTGAGGTCCCCCTACAAAAACGCTCCAGCCAAAACGCCCTCCTGTAGACAAAACAATGATAGCCACGAAAAATATAGATCTCACGAGAATTTCCACAATGCTAGGAAGCTGAAGACTAGCTAATCACCATTTGAGCACATCAGATGCAAAGCAGATCCAGAAAAATTTCCACAGAAAAAGTCTTTCTATTATTCAGATCCAAGAGCCAAAGACCCCTTACAAATGAGAAGCTCTCTCCTTTAAATAGAAATGAGAGAACCTCAATTATAACTGAATCCTAACCACTTTCAAAACGAGTGGCTAAGATTAAAAGATGAAATGTTTTAATCAATGGTTGAGATGAGCTCAACATACAATACATGGATCAATATAACCATAATTTATCAAAGTGGACTAACCCACCCAAAAAAGGTAACCCACTCAACAAGAAATAAATGAAAGCACATGGTGGGTCCAAGGAGTGTTTGACTAACTCCCTCTGGGTGTCCCCATGGCACAATAAAATAATATAATAATTTAATTCTTTGACTTTTGTGCCTCCTTGAGGAAATTGTGAGCCTCCCAAAAGAGCTCCAGAAAATAATAAAAAATTCCCAAAAAATAGGTGTGGGCCCAATCAGGCGCTGCAACTGTTGGAGAAGGTGTGGAGGACATCACTCTCATCATCATGACTCATCCCATGTCATTTCCTTGCCTTAGTAGCCCAAATCGATTTCTTCAATAGCCATTTAATCATTTTTTAATCTGCCTCGGGAAACGTGAACCTGCCAAAACAGCCTCCTAGGGTGCCTGCGTTGCCAAACTGATCCCACCAGGATCTTTGGGATGGGGGTACTATGGCACAAACAAGTGGTTACACCCCTATGTTCCATACAACGCCCTAGGAGATCCAACTAAAACATCTCCCTACTCAGACATATCAACCTGTGAAGAAAAACTGCATCAGAAAGGCAGAATGAGCTTGATCATATCTGCAAGTTCCTGGAACTGGAAATAAACTGTCTCATTAGACTTAGAGAGTCCAAATCCATCTAAGGTGTATACTCATACCCCTCATAGGTCTCTATCAGATCATCAACCATATCCAATAAACAATATAACCCTCTGTAAATGATCAGACACCAATAATAACTCAGACTATCATCCATCTGCTGCAAGTGTTAAAAGGCTAAGACATGCTCTACAACTCATTCAAGCAACAATCACAACAAGTAGCAATCATTGCATTGGCGGTACATCAACAAATACATATATAAGGCTTTATTTATTATTACTCAGACTTAGACTTTCAGGACTATACTCACTTCATAGTTGTAGTCATTTTGCTAGTGAAGGGTGAAGGATGAAATTGACAAGGCTAAGGCAAAGGATGACTTCCTACTCAACATCACGACACTTCAGATATGGAAAGGGAAAACTCACTATAACCAATGTTGGACAAACAACAACACAAGGAATGGCAGTGCCTTACAAATGGGTGAGTTGCTTAGAGAATGCTTATTCAACTTAGGCATCATGACTACATCAAGCTTGATCCAAGTTCATTAGGATCATCATTTTATTCCATGGCCTTTTTGGCCTATATGACCCTTTTGGGACTTCACCAGTGCTTAAAAGCACAGCTAATCATAGCTTTCATCCGAGACATATTTATTTTAATAAGGTCAACAATTTTTGGATATAGCATATTTTTAACCAGTGCTTTTTTTAGACCTTTTCTTATACTCTTCAAGGAGTATTTTAGCATTTCATTGCTCTTGCCCTTTTTACATATGTTAAGAAACACAGTTTTATAATTTTCATTTTCCATGGGCGCATATTCAATATTTCAATACAAGTAGTACTTGAGTTTTCAGTTTTAGCCAACAACATCTCAAGTGACTAGGGGGGATTCTGCACAGTGCCAAACATCGGGACAACCGACCAAAATGATTTAGGCATACTATCCAACTTACCAAAGGCAAGTTTTGTCACCAACTCAGAGCCGAGACACAATATAAATAGGGAGGCTTGTCCAACAAAGGTTCTAGCGGGGAAAAAGGTCCTCCATGCCATAAGTCAAGAAGTCAGTCGGGTTGAAAATTAAACTGGAAGGTAATGGATGGATGAAGACAATGAATGATGGAGCCAACATTAGCAAGCCAAAACAATGGTGGGAATGACTATCTCTATTCTCCCTAAGGAGGGTAAAACCAATGAGTATAAATCAAGAACTTCAAAGTCAGAGTAAGGACATCAATACATAGTATAAGATACAACCAAGTCCATATAATTATGACCGTCAGATCATGATACCACAAGTCAATACATGTCACAAGGATCAGTATAAGAGCAATAATAACCATAACACAATATAAAATGCTGAGTCATATCCATGCAATATAATCCATCTGAAACACCATCTATCTAATGAGAAAGTACTGATATAACACTGGGCATCACTACTGCTCTGAAATGACATAAATGGCTACATCGGTCCTCAAATCTAAGTGTCCTGAGACTCAGTCTTGACATGGGAGAGGTCAATAGTCCACAAATATAATCATGATCCATAAAAAATGCTCATCTCAGCATCTCATATGTAAGAGATCTGGCTGAAAAATGTACTGTGTCTGAAAAATAGAATATGGTAGCTCGACTACTATATATGTGATAACACTTGGCTAGAGATCCCAGATGAGCACACGTGCACGACCGTCTACTACCTGTTCGTCTCATCTTCCAATGGGGTACTCCCATACCTGGATGAGAACCTGAATGAGTAGAGGTACCTGTGTAATCACACAACCATCTACTACCTGTCTGACTCATCTGTCGATGGGATTTCTCCCATGCCTGGTTGAGCACCTGGACGAGCAGAGGCACCTGTGTGAACCTGACCATCTACTACCTGTCCGTCTCATCTGTCGATGGGATTTCTCCCATACCTGGCTGAGAATTTGGACGAGCTTAGGTACCTGGGTGAACCCGTCCATCTACTACCTGTCCGTCTCATCTGTCGATGGGATTTCTCCCATACCTGGCTAAGAACCTGGATGAGTAGAGGTACCTAGGTGAACCCGACCATCTACTACCTGTCCGTCTCATCTGCCGGTGGGATTTCTTCCATACCGAGCTGAGAACCTAGACGAGTAGAGGTATCTGGGTGAACCCGACCATCTACTACCTATTTGTCTCATTTGTCGATGGGATTTCTCCCATACCTGGCTAAGAACCTGGACGAGAGTATGGTAAATGTCTCTCAGTCATCTCTCCCTCTCAAGGAGGGATACGTTCTCTTCTACTCCAAGTCTTCCGTGAAAGTATTCAAGTTTCATTTTGGGAAGAGGCTTGGTGTGAACATCTGTAGTGTGGTCGTCTGTCGAAATATATTGGAGCTCTATCGCACCTTTTTGCACCATATCATGTATGAAGTGATACTGAATCTCGGTGTGCAAACTTGTCGTGAGATACAAGATTCACTGACATCTCCACACAACCCTGGTTATCATAGTGAATCACGGTTGGCTCTGGAATTTGGCCAATAATCCTGTAAGAAGTTTACGAAGCCAAACTGCTTCTCTGTCTGTTGAACTAGCAGTCATCTACTCGGCCTCGACAGGACTGAAAGCTATTGAGTTCTGCTTCCTATTGTACTAGGAAATTACTGCAGAACTCAAACTGAAACAACATTTTGAAATGCTCTTCCTATCTGTAGTGCATTCGGACCAATCCGAGTATGTAAACCCTTGCAATCTTAAGTCACAATCTGAGTCATATCGTAGATCATATCCCACAGTGCCACGTAAGTATCCGAGGACATGTTTTGCAATAATCCAGTGAATCTGCCTCGGTTCACACATGAATTAACTGAGAGCATTCACAACAAAACAAATGTCTGGTTTGGTGTTTGTCAGATACATCAAGGACCCAATCAACTGGCGATACATGGTCAGATCAATCAAATTTGAATTTGAAGCAGAATCCCTCAGCTTCTTCAAATTTGTATCCATCGGAGTAGCTATGGACCTGCAGTCCAACATTTTGAATCTCTTCAGCATATCCATGGTGTAATGTCCTTGACCTAGGAAAAGACAAGGAAATTACATACTTCTAATCCCAAGAAGTAATGTGTCAACAATATCATTGAGAAAGACTGTCTTAGCAACCATCCGATACAACTTCCATCCCATAGCTGAAATAGCAATAATCGATCTGATGGAAGTATCGAGCCATAGGAGCAAATGTTTCATCATAATTGACTCCCTCTTTCTGAGAGAGCCCTCTTGCAACAAATCTGGCCTCCCATCTGCTCCATGTGGAACATCATGCTCCTTTGCATTCTGCAAAATCTGTCGTGCCCATTTGGGTCTTTTCCGACTTACTGCCATATCTGTGGGAGCATAATCTTGCTCAACTGGATCAACGGAACTGATTGATTTATTCAGTTCTTCAGACTCCCTCTTAATGTTTGGAGGGGAGATGATCTCATCTCTTCATCGTCATTGATCTCCATATCTAATCCTCTTCCTTTTTGGATCGCCATTTCTTCTTCAAAGGTTACATCCCAATTGACTTCGATTTTCCTTGATTCTGGGATGTATATTCTGTCAGCCTTTGAAGACTTGCAATATCCCATGAATGTTCCCTTCTTGCCAGAAGGTTCTAACTTGAGCACATGAATGTAGACTGGAAAGTAATTGTCCATCCTGGTGACGACTAGGTTCATCAAGGATCCTTCAATTGTCTTGTTCGAGTCACAACATCGGTGTCAACAGGTTTCTATCAGATTAGAATCCTTGCCTTTGAGGGATAACTCCCTCTGCCTCTGAGAAGTCGGTTGAGTAAATCTTGTTGAAGCAACATATAGATCGACATTCGTAGAAGCTTTCTGCTTCTGATCACCAAATCTCTGCATGAGATTATTCTAAGTCTGAGAGTCATAATACATGCTTCTAGAGGCTTTCTTCTTCCGTTCCATCCGTATATCAATGGGATCACTTGCCCTTGTAGATCATGGCATTCCCTAGAAGTCAAATCTCGTCAGATTGTTAGCAATGTTTCATAATCAATGTATTAACAAAATACTGTAGGCAACCTTTTAGTCAATGCTTTGACACAGCACACATAAGGCCATTATCTAGATGCTTATGGTCTCCATTATAACATACCGTTAAGAGTGTGTACTACTCCAAGTATGTTATAAAGGAGGTGTCATCCTTGATGGGTTGTGCAACATGATAGGCTATTTAAACGATCATGTGTATAACAAATACTAGATGAGCCTACTTGTTAACTACCTGATTTTAGAAATGTAGATCTGTGTAGAACATATTAAAAAACAACCAGATCTAATCCACTAGAGCATGTAAAATAAAATACTTATCTTTTGTAGTTGTGTGGGTGGGATCCCACTGCTAGAGTCCATTGATCTTCATATGCTTGCTTGACGATCATCACAATCTGGATCTTCATATCATTTCCTAGAGGAAGAATTCCGAACGATCATCCTTCCTTGGCTCCTTGTGAGGAGGGTCTTCTTCTACATCAGCAGTTGAAGCTTCATGTTTTCTTTTGATTAAACTTCGACAGCTACTGGCATAATGGCCGTATTTCTTGCATCTGTAGCATTGGATCTGAGATAGATCCTTTTGATGTTTCTTCTATCTGGGGGAGACTTGATCTCTTATTTTGATGCTTATGGATGTACGACTTCCTTCCCCTTCCCTTGCCTTTCTTGGTATGGGATACGAACGCTTGATTTTCCTTAGGTCGAGTGCCATGAAGTCTTTGGCGTGCTACAATTCTGGTTTCTTCCTGAGTGCATTCTGCCCATAGTAAATTTGGGCAACTTGGTTTGACCACTTATAGTTTGGATAAAGGACTCCCAAGATGGTGGAAGACCATTTAGGGTGGTCATGACAAGATCCTTTTCTTTAAGATTGTCTCCATTGGACTTCAGCTTGTCCCGGAGCTCGGCGATCGTCATGAAATATGAGGCAATGTTCTTGAACTTTGTCATCTTCATATTCGACAGTTGATTCCTCAATGTGAGAGTCACATTGATGCTACTGTGTTCAAATAGCTTCTTTAGAGTTCTGAACATATTCCTCGTCATCGTCTTCTCTGAGATCTGAGGAACCAAGTGATCTCTAACTGAGTCCACTAAAATCCTCCTTGCTCTGGCATCATCCTTTCTCCAGCGAGGTTTGTCTTCTTCGGCTTCTGGTTCTGGGATCTTTGCCTTTACAAACTGTAATAGGTCATTTTGTTCTAGTAGAAGAAGAACCCTAAACTTCTAGGGGATGAAATTGGAAGCCCCTTCCAAACGATCTTCGACCTTCATGTTGATCATCTTGACTGCAGATCTGGATCTGAGACCCCAGCAGAGGCTAGGTTAAAATTGAAAGTTGGAGTTTTGGAAAACTGACTCCACAGGTAAATGCGCCCTAGGGAGGCAAGTTGAGTAGAGGTAGAGTCGAGCCAAAACTATGGAGAAAGTAGGTCAAATTTGGAAACCCTAATTTCTGATGTAGCTGCAGAATTAGGTCAAAATTAAAACTTCTCAGAATTGAATTCTGTCTTCACCAAAAGATGCGCCCTCCTTAGACTGAAATTCCCAAGGCTCTTTTTTCTGCGAAAAAGTTGGGTGAAGACCTTGAAAGATGAACCCCTAGTATCGATAGGTTGCCGACAGAGTTCCGACAATGGCTTTTTCTAGTATTGCTTTGATACCATGTTAGATTTTCTTATAATTATAGCAGTATATCTTAATTTCATTTATCAATAGCATCACTAGAAGATAGACAAAGCACAGAACCAGTGTTGAAAAACTCTCTAAAAAATCGCCGACTTTTCAAAAAGTCACGATTTTTTCCCTTAGCCGAAAAATCGGCTAGAAAAAATCGCGACTTTTTCACTATTCAAAAAGTCGTAGAGGCTAAAAATGGCAAGTCCCGACTTTTTCTAAAAACTCCCGACTTTTTCTAAAAACTCCCGACTTTTTCCAAAAAGTCTCGACTTTTTCTAAAAACTCCTGACTTTTTCCAAAAAGTCCCGACTTCTCTCGACTTTTTCAAAAAATCTCCATTTTTGCTAAAATGGATAAAATGGTTAATTTTCCAAAAATTTGCCATTTTAGCCATTTTGTCGTATACTAACACCTTTCCCCTCGCCCAAATGTATTTTCAATTCCATCTTTAACTTCTTCTAAGTGGCCATCGTAAAAAGGTTCTCGATATATACGAACCATCTTACCTTCAGATTTTGGGATAGAAACATAGGATAAATCCATTTGTATGTGTCCCCCCAAATCAACCCACCACTTTTGGCACAAAAATATTCCATAGAGTGGCGGAAGGTGTTGCTGCCTTACACACACCTGGGGGTTAGTGCAGCAGAAATCTTCAAGTTGCTCGGTGTGTGCTTGGAGGAAAGCCTTGAGTCAGGTACTGTCACCGGATCTTGACTCCTTCGTTTAGGCAGAACTCCTAACAAAGCCAAAGGGGGTAGTCCCTAGAAAAGAGTTGCTAAGGCTCTTAATTAGTTATTAGTTGTGGATGGGATTGTTTTTAGAAGTTTTTAAATGATTCAAAATGATATTGACACAAGATACTGCAAATATTAAATTGAACTCTACAACATAAGAATATAGCATTCATCACAATATGAGTGAAAGCAAGTGATGATGATGCAATATCAACCAGTGCCAAATAGAGTCAGAAAATCATTGCTAAAAATTGTAAATGTTTGCAATTTGTACTTGGTTAGTTTTAATTTATTATTTATTCAATGTTGAGTGGACTAAGGGGAAGGGGATTCCTGATACACTGTGAGGTACTGGGAATATGTCCAAATTTATCCAATGTGTCTCCACGCGAAGAAATGTGGGCTAGATGGAGTCGTGGGGATGTGTCCAACACTACACCAAATGAGGGTGTAGCCTGATGGGGCCCTACGGTCACTTTCTAGTGGTTCCTGCTTTCTATTTGAAATTTTCCCACAAAAGATAATTTCGAGGCGTTGGATTTCGCCTTGGGATGTTAATTGAAATGTGAGACTAATTAATCTAGTCACTCCAATGCTTTTGGTGCAGCCAATTGGTCGGTCGAACCACAGAGGTGCAAAGCATACACAATGTAGCCTTGTTAATTTTAAGAATTTATGTGCAACGTTTTTCTTGATTATTAAACCCAAGAATCTCTTTCAGGCTTGTGGGCCATACTCAAGAGAGCAAGGGGGGGTTAATTTCCAGAAGTTAAGTAAAACTGAAAGAAAAGCTTACAGCCTGTGGAGGTGGATTATGTGTGTTAAAGAAAATAAATCAAGCGGTTAGAAAAAATCACTTCGCAAAAGAGACCCTGCGAATCTCCCATGGGGGATGGGAGCTTTAGAGCGCACTTGCTTTTTATTACAATCTTTTTTGGAAGGGGCTACCTTTTGATCTTAAAAGTTGATAAAAAAGGCTTACAATAGCTTGCTTGAAGAAGGGGAATGAAGAAGGATGAAAAGGAGGTGCTTTGAGAGGCTTTGAAGCTTCAATATTTAGCCAACATTTCCGCTTATCCTGTCACGAAAATACAAAAAACAGCAAGATATTTGAAGATTAGTTGATTAGTCCAAAAATGTACATAAAATTACACTACTTTAGTATGTGTTAACTTGGAAAAATTGAAACTTTTCAGTACTAAAGCAAATAACTTTTAGATCTAAACTGAATAAGACAACTTGAAGCTTTTTTAGATCTAAACTACTTCAATTAAATAAAAAAAGATAAAGCGTTTTAGATCTGATTTTACTTGTAAGACAAGTAACCAGAAAGAGAGTTTATAGTTTTAAGGAGAAGAAAGAGTTGCTCAAGTCTTGAATCTTTCTTGCAAGATTAGAAGGATTGTTGATGAGAGCAAGGTATGTTTGTGTTCGTTTCAACCTATAATCCAAAGCAAAGGAGATGCATGTGAGCTCAACCTTTCACTCATGATGGTAATCTGCACACTTATCAAGCTTGCACAAAACAAATTAGATCTGGCACACCCCACATTTAGAAAACCAAAAGATCATGGAATATAGCCGAAAGCATGAACTCTTAGATTACTAAAGGAAGGAAATAAATAAGCAAATTGACAACTACAAATGCCTATCCTATTTGCTACAAAGAACCCTCTAAGTTAGATAATTGATTTATACAAAGCAAACACTTCAAACAATATTACCTCATAAGGAAAGTATCACATTCTTAACTTGCCACATATCATGAGCCTCCAAAGCCTTCAATGTTTATTCAAATAGCATAAGCAAAATAATACATGAGAGTAGTGGTTCCTTGCTTCCATCCAAAATGGAGGAAGAGGCCTCACTTAAATAGAGCAACTAAGCCCTAGGGGGGGCGCACCTCAACTCAAGAAGATTGGGCGTGAGATTTGGTTTCATCAAATAGATGGGGGGTGTATTGGAGTTGGATTCTATGAGGATGCGCCATCTCTCCAATGGAGAGAGGCGCCCTGTAACGTCCCCGACCCTCCGACCGACGAAGAGGACACTACCATGGCGTTAACCATCCGGGCTACCAGCCCCATGAACATGGGAATTCATAAAAATGCTAAAAACATAATGCGTTGAGGTAGAACATGCACAGACGCATTTATTTATCATACACAGCGGAAACAACATACATTCATACAAGCATTCATTCAACAAGTTCATCATAATCATTAACAGAAAATAAGATTGTAGAAGTAAAATAGACAAGATTACTTATCTTATGAAGAACTCGTTTCGCAACCAGCTACGTCGCTGCAACGTTCCACCCAACCATAGGCCAGCGTGCTCCTTAATCTCTCAGCAACGCTGCCACCCCCGAGCTGGGCATG
>LPNX011038704.1:335988-371617 GCA_001517045.1 Pseudotsuga menziesii
CTCCTGAGTCGTTCTTGGCCCTATCGTAGCCGAAACGACTCCGAACAATCTACAGCAGCCCCAAAGCGTAGCAGCAAACACAGCTCACGACATGGGGAAGCAACAGTCCCAAAACGTATCAGCATACACTACCAACAAACGTGGGGAACAACAGCCTGTTACACAGTCCCTGAGCGTAAAAATGGCTCTCCATAGGAAAAATCGTGGGCGATAGTGACCGAACAACTCCCAGCTTGCTGCGTGAGTAACAACAATGTAGAACCCACAAATCAGCCTGTGAGGAATGTATACAGCCACACCATCCGCAAATCCATAGAGGAAAAACTGCGTGGGTAAAACCAGGAAAGTCTTGTGCGTGAGAATGAACAAGAATTCTGCTCCTGCTTGAGGGTGAACAGCCAAGGAAAAGAATGGCGCCGTGGAGAGAAAATGCAGTGTCCGCTGGAGTGATGGCGGTGGTTTTTGCTTGCCATCGTGAGGTCAACCACGCTAGTGGAGTGTGCGTGTGGGCAAGGACTGACAGTCCTGTCACACTCCATTCCCAGCCATAACTGCCCCAACTAACAGCATAGCTTTTAATGGTGGTGGTTGGGTAAGACAAGGGAAGGTGACACATGGCTTTTTCCCCCATTGGCCAAGGTTTGACAATTCCTCCACCCTTATCCTTGTGAAAATCATGCCCCTTCTCAATTTAGTTGCCACGAACGTCGCTGGTCGGGCGCCCTCACCAAAGTCTCACCAAACCATTCGCTTGAAGCCACATACACAAGTCGTTAACCATTGAATAAGAGGGCGCAACCTCTAACTTGAAATGATTCGCCATCTCTCAAAACATATCCCAATCACATGCTTTATGCAAGGAACGAACTCACCTTTGATTTAGGAAGAGATTGGCACCTTTTCCAATTCATTCCAATAAGATTCCATTGATTATGTGCCAAGTCAACCAAGTCGTAAGTTTCACGGGGGAGTGTATTTCTAAATCTTAGAGTGATTCGCTAGCCACCAACTCATAACCAAATCCAACGCTTTATTCATGGAATGAAATCGCCCACCACTTGAGAAAAGTTTTCCACATCACCCAACATGTTTTGTCATGTTTCCTTAACTTTTGATTTTGTCATTTTGTGTCATTTTTTGACATTTTGTTTCCTTTTTAAGAAAAATTGCTTAAAGTGATAATTTAATAACCCAAAACATAGGAAAAGTGGGTTTTGGGGTAAAGGGGGCACTTTGAGTGTGAAAACGAGCACCCTCATGGCAAATTCGACCTCTAGACCACACTTTTATCACAATTTGAAGTTTCCCACTTAAACTATTAAAAAATAACCTAAATTTGCGGGAAAAATTATTTTTTTCGGAACTTAAAAAAAACCTAAGGGGGACCTAGAGCACTGTTCACACGTCTCAAATAGTGTCTATCATGTTTATATATATTGAATCGTAGATTTTAATAACCTCCTAAGGTTTGAACACTCAATTGATCATTGCAGCTTTGGAGGAGCGGGTGAAAAACTCAAAAATTATACACAACATATTTAGCAGTGCATAATTAACAAGGGAAAAAACACCTTGGAATTCTAATTCAATGTCTAGGTTCTAGCAAAGCCAAGTCTGTTACATTATTGACCATGCTAGTACACTTCATATGAACATGCAATTTATTAAATAAAAAGGACCGCAATTGGGCTTGTTGTAACCATGGAACTTCTGAGCACTGATGATGAACAAAAGCATGTTCACAACTTTGATGACTCACTGGAAATCCACATAAGTGCAACTTTAGTGGATAATAGAAGGTCAATCACCACTACGTCCATCAATGTGGAGATGTCAGGGCATGTAAACAGATTAGTTCTCAAGTTCTTGATAAGTCCATAGGATTGGACTTGTGTTGAGTCTATACCACAGACATTCCCATAAGGTCTTGTGACCTCCAATCCCATGGATTGCATGACTTTGAGAGTCATTATGTTCATATATGCCCCTGAGTCAAACATACCATTATGGAGCATGATCCCCTGTATTTCAAGAGTAATGTAAAAGGGTTGATGCTTCTCATTCTTTCTCTCATATATAGCGCTTAGTAATATGATAGGGGGATCAACAACTTTATCATCCTTGTTAATTGATGTATCATTGCTGCTATGTGATGTTCTAGTTTGCACACTCCTTGATTTAGAGCAAGGGATACTATTGAAGAACTGAATCACTTGTTCTTTTACCGATGGGATCTTTACCAACTCAGTCATGGGGGCAACTTGTGGAACCTTCTTTAGTTCCTTCTCAATATCAATTTTCAATTCAATTTCCTTAGGAACTTTGATTGGGTGGTGCCTTTTAGTTGTTGGTTTGTCTTTCGTACATGGTGGCACACTACCTTTTTCTTGAACAAGCATGTCTCTAGAAACTACCTTTCTCCGTGGGTAAACTTGGACCTTACCCTCACTATTGGTCTCAAGAGGGACAATCCTAAATCCTTAACTAATATTTCCCTGAATTTCTCCCTCCTCTTCTTTAAGTGTATAAAGCACACGACCTGATGAGGCACTTGAATTGTAATCATCCATGAAATGAACGTTTTTGGAGGGATTCTCAACACCTTGATCTTCTTGGTTTTGGACAACTGGCCTTGTCATGATTTTGATTGCATGTAGACCTCCAGTTAACCATATTCGCAACTTGAGGATTTGAGGACGATGTTGGTGGACCCCTAGTTTCCTCATTTAGTGGTCTTCTTTGTTGGTTACTGTACGACTTTTGGTTATATGGGGTTCTATATCTATTTGGATCACTATTCATCTTAACCATTTCTTGGGTGAGGATAGCTTTAGATCAAATTTGGTGTCTAAAATGGGCCTCCTAAGGAAAGTACTATAGTAATAGTTAAAATAATAAAATAATATTTATGAATTTTGGAGGAAGAGAGAAAAATCTCCTTTGTTTTCTTTGTATTTTCAACATATCTCCTTGTGGTTCTACTCAATTTTTGAGCAGGAGCACTCGTTGGATGTAGAATTAAATTATGCTTCCAACGATTGCTCCTGCTCGAAATTTGAGTAAAACCACAGGGAGATAAGTTGAGTAAATGAATTAAAAGAGTAGTTTTTATATGACAAATATGCCAAGTCAAACGTTATGGTTGACTCTTTTTCTTGAAATTCTATTGGTTCTTGAATTCCAACTCATCAATAGTTTTTTTTATAAGACCCATTTTAGACATGAACTTTGTGCATCCCTTCACCACTTCGCAAAAGCATTCTAGCAGGCCCTTTTTCCTAGAGGACATGTTATTCTATTTGACGTTGATCCTCAGGCCCTGTTTTCCCATACCACCTGACATCCTCGAACAACCCCCAACACGCATCCCTTCTCCTTCCTCAAGTCACCTTTTCTTTGAGTTGGACATCAGGAGAGTAGCCAAAGCTATGAGTAATGACCTTCAGGCCGGGTTCTTGAAGTATGGTATTCAGTCTCTTCTGTCCTATATTGCTGATCTCTTTAACCATGTGGTATGTTTAGGCTTCCCCCTGTCTTGGGCAAGGCACATTATTCATTTAATCCACAAATTGGGGAGTAGATTGGATCCGAACAACTATAGGATGATCATAGTGGGCCACACCTTCTCCAAGTTTTATGCCACAGTCTTACACCAATGGCTTTTAGAGGAGCTAGAGAGACGACATCTCATGGATAGAAGTCAAGCAAGCTTCCACCTCGATTACCAGGTGATTGATCATATCTTCACACTTAGAGCCATTATCGAGGAGGCTCATCATCGCTCTTCGAAAGTGTATTGTTGCTTTGTATATTTCCAGACATCGTTTGATACAGTGCCAAGGGAGGCATTATTCCAGAGACTTTGTGACATTGACATATATGAGGCCCTCTCGGTAGCCATCATGAGATTGTATGAGTTAGTTTTGGGTCGCCTCAAGATGGCACATGGCCTTTCAGACTTCATTTAGAGTACCATTGGGGTAAAACAGGGATGCCCCCTCTCGTCGACCCTCTTCGGGGTTTACATTGATGAGTTGGAGTCTTTCCTCCATGAGCACATCCAAGAAGGCGATGGCTTCCTTTTACATCAGGTGTTGGTCTCCTTGCCTCTTTTTGCAGACGATCTAATCTTGTTGGCTTCTACTCCTGAGGGTTTGTAGAGGTAGATTGACGTCCTGGCCAACTTTTGTGATCTTTGACGGCTGATGGTCAACCTTAGTAAAATTGAGGTTATGGTCTTGAACGCATTGAAGAAAGCTTTGGCAGACATACATTTCTACTTAAGAGGAGAAGAGATTGCGATCACTACTTCATACATCTACCTAGGAGTACAATTTATAAGGCCTTGTTTTGGTATGCGTCAGGCCCTCCAGCCCCGACTTAGTAAAGGTTATGGTTCCATGATCATCATTGAGAGACAATGTTTCCAGGGTCAAATTCAGGACATCTCGTCTAAACTCTACCTTATGGAGGCGACTATTAGGTTCACAGTCCTTTATGGTTTCAAGATTTGGGGGCCAAGCTTGTTATAGACAGAGTGGGCCTAGATGGAGAGAGTCCAGACCTTGCTTCTGAGGCACATCATCCGATGGAATTATACAGTTCTGCATCCCATTATTCAGGCAAAGTTTGGTGTCCATCCCTTTTTCCTCGAGGTCAACCTCCGCTTGGTTTCCTTCCTTCATAGAGTCGGAGCTTTCAGAGATTCAGTCGCTAGAAGAGACAGGTACCTCTACATTGCACTCTGTTCCTCAGAGGTCATCGCCTTTACTCACCCCATGGGTCAAGCACAACGTTGGTATGCAAAGGCTTCTTGGCTTCTCCAGTCAGTGACCATTTCCCTGGAGTGCCTCCCCCATTTAGATTCTCCCCTGATACATTGTGCCATCTCTAGCCACCTTTATAGGTACTCAATCAGTCCATCAGGGAGGATATCTACGGATTATACATTTAGGTCACTCGGAGTTCACCTTCGGTGAACCTAGGTTCGAAGATGTCCTTCTACCTTGAAGAATTCTTGGAGTTACAAGATGGCATCATCATCCGCCTCCTATACACACCTAGGCATTGGATGCACTCTCTCAGGATCCCTTTGGGATAGCTCTGGGTAGGATCTCATAAAGTCCGGGTGGAGACTGGTCATCACACACCATGATCTGATAGAGTTTACCAGGTGTGTCACTTACAAGAACTAGAGACAGAGATACACCTAATTTTTAGGTTGTCGCTATCCTATGAGACCAGAGGATGTTACCACTGCCTCTATAGAGACACGGGGGATTCACTCTTAACTTTCTTTCGACATCAAGATTAGAGATGTCTACCCCTCTTCATCAGATATATTTTTCAGCCACAGATCTTATCTTATCTAATGGCAAGGTTCTTCATCATGTCGGTTATGGCATTAGATTGTGAAGTACCTAAATCATTAATGAGCTCTTTTCCACGAGTGTTTCTAGGCTTGGGCTCAGGCTTTGATGGAGTACCTTTATCCAGCTCAAATAAATTAGTTTTACCCACTGAAGAAATATTCCCTTATTGAACTTTCACATTTATTTGAGCATACTTCAAAGTAGGTGGGTTCTTTTCCTTGAGCAAAAGGCCTAGCCACCCATCATATGAGTTGAGATAATGAAATAGGACTACTTGATCCTTTGGCCTAATTTCCTTAGGGATATTGGCTAAGATTTTATTAAATCGAAGGCTGAATTCTTGAATAGTCTAATTCTCTTTCTTTTTGATTTCAAATAATTGGTTTAGGAGGAGTTGACTATCCAATTTTACTCCCCATTCATTAGTTAACAATTTTACAAATATGTTATAGCCAGTTACAAATCCCAATGCTAAACGATTGTACCATTGTCGTGCATCACTCTCTAGAGACGCATTAAGGATTTTCATGTAAACATCCTCATGTGTAAGGTTTAGGTCTTCCGTGTATTTCCAGTGAAAATCTAGATGCTCTTCAATTGAGATGGTGTTACTGCCATTGAATCGAGGCAACTTTTCCATGTATTGGTTTGGCATAGCATTAGGTGTCCCAACAATTTGAGAAAAGTCAAAGTTTGACAAATTTTGATTAACCCAAAAGCTTTAGGGGCGGGGCGTGGATTGTTTTGATTCTTGATTAGCCCCTTGATTCTAAGTTGATTTGCCATAGCCATCGGGATAGAATGAAAAGTACATGAGTTTAGAGGAGAGGAAGGACTGAAAACAAAACTCGGTGACTTCTGCAAATTAGAGATTTTCAAAAATAAATCAGTGGATTGGGTCATAGGATCTTTCTTATTGGGATTAGGATTTCTGGTATATAATATTGGTTCCTTCATGGAATTTCGAAGATTGTAAGGATGGGATTCCTCCTCAGTGGAGTTGCTAGGTAAATGTAATCACAAACCTTGTAGTTTCCCTGTAAGGTGATCCTATCTAGGATGGCAGAGGGAAAGGCAACTAAAGTCATGACCTACAGTATCCAAGACCTTTGAAAGAACTCAGATGTCACGTCAGTCAAGGATAGCGACACTTTAGACTCCGTGATGATACTAAGCCTAGGGGGCATCCCTAAGACCAAGATAACCCTAGAAATGAGGAAAACAAGTAGATAAACCAAGGTATCTTGATTAGATCTCTTAGTGTTGTATTTAATTAGAGTTTTGGATGGTTACTAAGACGAGAAAAGTGTCTATGTAAAAAGCCCTAATTTACCCTAGGGTTTAAAGCATGAAAATCGAATCTAAGGGTAAATGGTGAAATTAAACAAAATTAGACACTGATTGATTGCTAGAGGTAAGATCAGACAATTAAAGGTGAAACTAGCAATACCCACTTTGCAGAATTCAAAATAGTCACTTCCCCAAGGAGGGCGTTCCTCTTCTATGGGTAAGACTAGTTCTTTAGGTGGGAAAATGGAGTTCGATGTTTATGAAAATTTAGAGTGGAGGGTTTTAAATTATTTAAGAAGTGGGTTTTCAGTTTCAAAGCTCTTCGCAAACTAGAACCTACAAATATAAGGGATGAGGGTTTTAAGACTAGGGTTTTAATTTTATTAAGACCGTGTGGATTGAAATAATGGAGATAGAGGAATGTACCTTGTGAAAACGTACCTGGAAATTGTAGATAAATGCTGGAAAGGTGAGGATTACTCCCACAGATCAAATGAAAGTTTTGTCGAAGATCTAGCTCGTTCCCAAAAGCCTAAGTGGACAGGTGCGCCCCTCTTCCTGCCAAACCAAGGAAATATCAATCAGATTAACAAGAAATTGAGCCACTACAAATGAAAGACAAATGATAAGAGAAATAATTGATTATAGAAAAAATCACTCCCCGTTCGCAACAAATCTAGAAGAGAAACAAACAGTGGGTTTCCCCAAATGATGTGCCCCTCCCAAACGGTCCCTCTGCCCTTAGCGAGAAATTAATCCACAAAAATAATACTAGATGCTTGCCAAATTTCTTTCAATGCAGATAGTTTCGATCACAATTGCTAACATTCGATCCACAAGAACACAAGTATTTCTCACAAAAGAATTTCTCTATTACAATAAGCAAAGAGCCAAAATTCTCGATGGGATACAATGAGTGGATCACAACTCTTAAATAGATCAAGAGTGTGTCCACATTCTAACCAACATCAATCCAACGATTGAGATTAAAACATCATCAACGGTGGAGATCTTTTAATTTTACATTACATGGATCAACTTAGACAAATACATTTGAGGGGGGCGAATAACCTCATAAAGCTCATTTTTACAACATGATAAATCATTATTTTTGCAAGTTTGATACATAATAAATCTTCAAGGGACATTGGGGGGTCATTAGGCACCCCCCCATACATATTTCTAAAGATACAACTTGATTTACACACTTTTATTTTGGCCATTTTGTCCAATTTCACCCTATGGGGAATGTCCTCCCTAAGAGAGCCAAAAAAATAATCTGGAACATCAAACTGTCTGAAACTAATGCAAATATGTTCGGAGAGCCATAATAAATCATTTAGAGAAATTCCCTTTCCATTTCCTTGACCACACAAGCCAAATCGATATCTTTAGTGATTTCCTAGTTCATTTAAAAAAAAATTTAGTGGTACATCCTTTGAAAATAATCATAATCATCATAACTTCGTTCAGGCTAAGAACTGGGGCAAACTGGCTGCACAATAGTGTCTAGAGACATAGTGGAATGGTACAAGTGACTCCTCATACCCCCTGGAGCATTGTGGCGCCCTAGGAGAACCATAATAACTGCAATCTGTAATAAAAAATATGATCTGACCAATAATAAAGTGATAATAATCACTGATCATGAAATTTGGGGCCAAACTCTGAAAACTGAAACCGTGGTATTGGTCCTGGGTATGTCTGGAGCAAATATAAGCATTGTCAAATTTTTAGCCACTGCCTTGGGAACTGTGTTTGACTTGATTAACTAGGTTGACCAGGTCAAAATACCCAAACTAAAACTAAGATTCTGAACATGCATGCATCCAAGGTAAGAATTGTTCCATGATGTATATTAAAACCCAATTTAAATTATGCCATTCATAATCATGGTGACAATAATAAATAATAATAACACTCAATAAGATATACCTATGTCTTTGAGTAATCGTTGAATCCTCTGGAAGTCTCTTGTATATGCCATGTTTACAAAGTTTAAACAATTTGCTAGTGCTGGGTGAAGGTGGAAAACAAGGCTAAGGTAAAAGGGAAATGACTTATAGTTGATCTTGACCATATGATCTCTTTGAATGATGACAAGTACACACAACCACAATGACATATGCACGACAGATAAACAATAGGGAATGGTGGTGTCTCACAAGTGGATGAGTTGATCTGAAAAGAGTCCATTCAATTTAAACAATATGTCTACAATTCACATCCAAGCTGACAATCAAGCTCTGTGAGGATCTTTTCTAGGACCCTTGCATTGAGTACACATGAAACTGTAGTGAAGAGATCCTAGGGGACACTTAGAATTAACTGTCCCTTACTCCATCTCACATCAAAACCCACAGGCTCCGTGACTGTGTTGTGGAGAAGCGCCCCCCCCCTCGCCCCCGCTCCGGAAGCTCGCTTCGGACCGAAGCGCTGCGGGAGCTAAGGCAAAGCGTAATTCTGGAGTCGCTCCCGATCCAAAGCGTTTGGCGAAGCGCGCTTCCCACAAAAAAATTTCGCTCCCTACCAATTCAGGAAGCGTTCGCTCCCCCTTCGCTTCCTAAATGCTTCCGCCCATGCTCCCCCTTCGCTTCCCGTCGCTCCCCCTTACGCTTCCGCTGTTTAACGCTGCCCACGCGTTGCCCACACCCACGAAAGAGAGGAGAAGGGGTTTTGGAGGGAAGGAGGAGGGCTTTGGGGGATAAAGCCGTCTTCTCCTAACTCATTGTCACATTGCAAGAGAAGAAAGGAGAAGAGGAGAGGAGAGAAGAAGAGAAGAAGAGAAAATGAGAGGAGAGGAGAGGAGAGGAGAGGAGAAAGTTGCAGCTTGCCACCATTGGAGAGCGGGAGCCAAAGAGGTAGGTTCTACAAGACTGCAACCTTCTAAGTTCTTTGTAAGTTTGTAAATTGTTAAAAACTTAAATCTAGTGACTAGAATGTACATTGTTAAAAACTTAAATCTCTAGTTCCTCCCTCATTCTATTGCAGGTAATAGGTTAAATCTCTAGTTTCATTTGGCATCAACCATGATGATGGGTTTATGGTTTATTTTGTTGGTTCCAATTGTTATTTTGATGGTGGTGGTTGGAAACCGGAGGAGCAATGAGGAAGAGGATGAAGAAGTGGGAAGTGACACATACCATGGAGAGGGGGAGGAGGAGGAGGAAGAGGATGGGGAAGAGGAGAGGGAAAGCCAAAAGAAAACCAAAGAGGACCCCACACCCTTGTGGAAATATGTCACAAGGAAGGCAGGAAATAGAGGGGGTGGAACCACCAAATTTGTTTACCCCCATTGTAACAATACATTCACAGGTTTATATACTCGTGTGAGAAGACATCTACGTGGGCACATGCCATGTGATGAAAGAAAAACTGTAGGAGTTTGTGTTTGCCCAAATGTGGTATCAACACAAAGAGCAATCTATAAGAAGGAAGAATTTGAAGTATAAAACACATCAAAACGATCATCGGATGACCATGACCTTTCATGCTCACCAAGAACTGGAGGCCCATCCACCCAAGGCAGTGGATTCTCTCCCATGCAATCACGTAGCAGCCACGGGACAATATCAAATTTCCTTGATCAAGGTGGTAGGGATGACTTGGATTCAAAAGTGTATCGGTTTCTCTATGCATGTGGCAAACCATTCAATGTTCTTCGCTCACCCTATTGGAATGAAATGGTAGAGGCCATCCGCATTGCCCCAGCAGGATACAAGATCCCCGGGTATGACAAAGCTAGAACTGTGGGGCTCGACAAAGAAAAAGCCAAGATCCAAAATGCTTTGGGGCAATTCACAAATGCTTGGAATGAGTATGGGGTATCAATTGTATCAGATGGTTGGACCAATGTGAAAGGTAAGCCATTGATAAATGTTCTTGGTGTCTCTGCTACTGGTGCAATCCTTCTTTAGGCACATGACTACTCAGATAAATTCAAGACTGGCATGAACATTGCGGAACTCCTACTCAAAAACATTGAAGCTATTGGTCCATACGATGTCATCCAAGTCACAACAGATAATGCTGCTAATTGTAAGGCAGCGGGAGCAATCATTGAAGATAAATACCCTAACATATTTTGGTCCAAGTGTATGGTTCACACATTGAACCTTTTGATGCATGACATTATTAAGTTGAAGGAAAATGAATACAAATGGATTGGTAAACTGTACAAAAAGGGTAAGCACATGATAAGATTTATTACCAACCATAGCAATGCCCATGGCATTTTCCGCGCTCACTCAAAGTTAGAGCTATTAAAGAGAGCAAAGATTAGATTTGCTAGCTATTACCTCACCTTCAGGCGCCTTTTGAAGGTAAGAGAGGCATTGGCTAGCATGGTATCAAGTGAATCATGGCAAGTCTTGAAAGATAGGGCTACATCCACATCTGACAGGCGTGATTTTCAGGACGTGGAAGACACAGTTGTTGATGGTCAATTTTGGGCAAGTGTCAAGTTTGTTTTGCAGTTCACAAAGCCCATTTATCACATGATTCGGTTTGCAGATACAGATAAGCTGGTAATTGGCGAGGTGTATGAGCAGATGGATAGCATGTTGGGCCAGATTAAACATATTGTTGAATCGAAGGATCCCATCCTGTATGACCATATTCACACACACATGGTCAAAAGGTGGGATCATCTCAACGTTCCACTGCATGCCTTAGCATATGTATTAACACCAAAATATTATTCTCCATCTTTGTTGGCCAAACCAGCACCAAGGGGTGGGGTTAGGAGAAAGCCCCACACAGATCCAGAGGTACAGGTTGGGTACATGGCTGCTATAGACAAGTTGGTCCCTGATGAAGAGGAATGTGCCTTATTGCATAGTGAATTAAGCAAATACCTTAGTGAGATTGGTTCGTTTGGTACTTTGCATGCTATAAAAGATCGAGATAGGGTGCCTCCTATTGAGTGGTGGAACATGTATGGCTCATCAAGCCCACGCTTGCATAAATTGGCAACCAAAGAGCTTTCACAAGTGGTAAATAGTTCCTTTGCAGAAAGGTGTTGGAGCACCATAGCTTCATCCACTCGGTGAAAAGAAACCGATTAAATGAAAATCAGGTAGAAAGCTTGGTTTATGTACATTACAACTTGAGGTTGTTGACTCATTACTGTGAGCCAGCCAAAACCGATAGATCATATGTCACTTGGGACAACAATCTGGAGGAGCATAACTTAGAGGATGGAGCCTTAAATTTAGAGCGCTTGGAGGAAGAGCTTTTGGGCGATGAGGATGACCATGCAGCAGTAGCAGCAACAACAATGCCACCACCTCCTTTGCCCCCAGGTTCAACTTCACAACCCCCACCTGCATCAGTGAGGGGGGGTCATGTAGGATCAAGTCTTGGACATGGCTCAAGCCGCTCAACATCGGTGGCTACTAGGGATGAAAATCCCGCTCCCTTTGTTCATGAACATAGACAACGGCAAAAGAAATTAGATATTTCCCGTGGCAAGAGGAAACATCCATAAAATCTACTTTTCTTGCCTTTTCTTATTTACAGTACTTTCAAGTTTCTGCACTGTTGAGATTCGAGAACTTGAGTCATTGACTCTTTTATATTTATTATGGTATATTTTGTGAACATTACATGGCAATTCAAGTTTGAAGTTTGAAGTTGAACTCTGAATCTGTAAGGTTGATAACTTGATGTTATGGATAATGGACCTATGTTTGATGAATTCACTAGTATATGATAATTGATTGAATCATTGATGGTTGATGAATGATGTTATATGGTATTATGATTTATCATGTTATGGTTTATTTCATGTTTTTATGTTTTTCATGACTAATTCAACATTCTACAAGCATTTGTTGGCATATATGCATCAAAATATATTAAAAATATATATTATATAAAAAAAGCTTCCTAAATGCTTCCAAACCGGAAGCTTCTAAAAATTTTGCTTCCCGCTCCCGCTCCTGCTCCCAAGTAACCTTGCTCCGTGAGGAATTAATCATTACATTTCAATAAGATGGCCAACAGTCTTTAGATTTAGCATTTATTTATCCATTGCTTTACCTGGGCCTTTCACAATTTTATTTCATAGCCCTTTTTGAGTTGTCTAAAGACACAATTTGCAACTTTATTCGAGGGCTTGCATTTTTCAGTATATAGTATTTAACACATAATGCATGTAATGATGGTAGACATATTGCTTCAAATTTTAGCTGACACTCTTCGGGCAACTAGGGGGGGATATCCATAGTCAGGACCAAACATCAGGGGCAACTGACCAGAGAGGTCAAGTCTTCAAAACCCAACTCGCCTAAGCTCAGGAACCAACACTAGCGGGTTCTCCTGGCCCAGAAGGATCAAGGCATCAGCAAGTTTTGTTGCACAACTCGGAGCCGAGACACAAAACAACATGGGATCCATCATGCATAGGGGTCAAAGTAGGGAAGATGATCTTCAATCTCATAGGTCTCAGTCAATCATAGGTCATGGGAGGAAAATCAATTATGGATGAACTCGATGGATGGGGACAAGTGATACATGGAACCAACAAAGCACTAAGGTTTAAAAGTTGTGTAAAGCATGGCATACACAATAGTCTTCTACATCAGGTTCTTTAATCATTTTCAACACAAGTTTAAGCATCAATATATATAATATAGGCATAGGTCACCATAATCATCATAACACAACAAGTCTAAGGTGTAAGTATACATTAGAGAGCAAAATCCTACTAAAGAGCCATATACTTGATCTCACCATATACCTTTCTCTATCTGATATGCCCATCTGTAAATTGTGTACCATATCTATTGCTCTGCTCGAATGAACTAGGTCACCATTGAAATCATCTCAAAGGACAATGAGATTTCAGTCCTGACAAGGAAATACTCTGTATCTGTTGCTAAAAAGGGCTCTGAATGGCTCATGCTGTAATAATGATCCATGTTGTATCCCCATCAATAAGTCTGGCTCAGAGGAAAAGAGAAAATCTACATGCTGCATCATGGTAGCCCAGCTACAATATATCTATGATAACAGTAAACAAGATTGAGTATTCATCGTATAATTTGTTGTTATAGAGTAGGGAGATAGAGATGACAAAAATGTGAGGTAGTAGAATAATTGCATCTGAAACAACTAACCATCAGCAAATCAATATGCCAGATGCAATAAGATCAATGAAGATGTAATAGAAAAACTCGCAAAACCAACCAAGGTAGTCTCTGCCTTTTCGACAACGACGCCAAAAATGTTATCACAAAATCTCTATTGACTTTGAGTGTGTGTAATCCTATCCAAGATGGTAGAGAGCTACAACCACTAGGTCTGTGATAGCTAAGGAGTCCTACCCCCAAAATGGTGTCACGTCGGATATGCTCCTCTCTCTTTAAGCTTATCAGTCTCACTTGTGGTGAAACCATACTAGCCACAGGAGGTGACCCTAGCCAAGCTTTCCAAAGAATGAGCCGAGAGTGATCCCAACTCTTCCTGAATACTTATGAGACCGTTTTTGAAAGGCTATAGGGTACTTGAAATGTTTTAATATTTAATGGAGGAAGAGGTACCTTGGGATAAGACTTCTGGGACTTGGAAAATAGTCATTAAGCTAGGGTTTATGGAGTTGGCTATGAGATTTGAGTATGGAAAAATGGAACAGCGAAGTAAATTACTTAGTACCTTGTTGAAAATAAAGCCTTGAAGGACATTGCTAAGGCCAAATCGTTCCAACTCAATGACTTAAGAGGATAATTGATTGTTTTATGTAATGTGAAAACAATGAGTTGGATTTATTTTCAAAAGGCCCTAACATATGAAATATCTTGTTGCAAACAAATAGTCACACATGGATAACACAAGGCAACAAACGAAACAAGAATGCCAAGGAAAATGAGCAACACCCACTTGGTAAAAGTGATTTCAGATCAGTGCGTACACCTAGGGCACTATGGAGTCAAGAAATGGGTTCGCTTAGAGTGTAAATTGGCCCCAAATGCAACATATGAATTTATCCCAAGTGAAAGGGAATTACCCACAAACCCCACATGCTACAACAAAAAATTTGGAAGAAATTTAAAAATGGATTGACTAGTTGTTTCCAAAGTTACTTCACCAAGACGTCCAATCTCTACACGAAAGCACTTATGTGGATTGAGACGAACATGATAATGACAACATCTAAGGAAAATGTCCCTAAGGTGCCCTGAATGATCCTCCCTTCATTGTGAATGTGCAAGTAGGTCATCCGGGTAGAGTTCCACTATGTGCTTGATATCGTGAAAGGCATAGGACATGGCTCGTTGGAACGTAGCTCTAGCGTTTTTCAAGCCAAAAGGCAACTTACGGTAAGCAAAGGTTCCCCATGGAAAAATAAATGTTGTTTTTTGTTGATCAACGAGTAATATTTCAATATGATTATAGCCAAAAAAGCCATCCATAAAGGAGAAGATGACACTTCCAACACAATTGTCGATGATTTGATAAATGTAGGGAGTAGGAAAGTTGTCTTTCAGACAAGCCTTATTTAAATCCCTAAGTCAATACAAACCCTAACAATGCCCTGCTTCTTGACAACATGAACAATATTAGATGCCCATTCTGTCAATGGCACGGGATAAATGAAACCAACTTTCAGAAGCTTTTCGACTTCAGCCTTTATCGCTACAGCTTTCCTAGGTTGGACTTGACAAAGTTTCTGGCTAACGAGTTTTGTTGTCATGTAAGTGTTGATCTCATGTACAACAATTGATTAATCAATCCCCGTCATTTCCTTGTAACTCTATGCAAAAACATCTCGGAATTCTTTGAAAAGAACTTGTTAATCTCCAATTTTTGTTGTCAAACAGTTCTGGCCTATATGAACATGTTCAACAACTCTGGGTTTCACCGATATGTTGATGGCGATGGTTTGAGTAATGTTACACAAATTCCCTTTAGAATCAACACCTTGTAATAGTACAGGTGTTTGAGGATGTTCGACAATATCGGAACTGATAAGAGACACAAAATCTGATTCTACCAAATCGACATTAAGAAGGAAAGAGGATCTGTGATGACGATCTTCCCATAAAGATTCATTCGGGATCATAATCTCCATAATAGACTCATTTGATGGAAAAGTCTGTGAGAGATAATCAAGAGTCGGGAGAGGGGAATCTAGCCAATAAGGCAGATGGTAAGGATCTGATGCTACTAAATGTTGCTCATTGATGTATGCATCAGAAGTAGATTGAATGGCATGGTATAGGACTTTGTGAGGTCCCAGAGAAGGTGTTTGAACAATCTCTTTGTCTTTGGGCATGCCACCGGTAGTGGATGATATCATGTTCACCGTAGCAATTTTCATACTAGGAGATTAAGCAGTAGATGGACAGAGTCCCATAAGGGATGAATCTTTTAAAAGTCTGACCTCTACGGATTGATAAAGAGGGGGGGATTGCCCCAACATAGGAACGTTATTTGCTGTGGTGGTAGTGATATCAGGTGAACAATAATCAAGTTAATCGATGGTTACAATCTTTCCTAGGTGAGGAAATTGAAGAGTATGAAATACTGACGAAGCGACTACCATCATAGCGTAAAACCAATTGCTCCCCAATAACAGGTTGTAATCCAACGAAGCGTTGACCACTTCTACCTGAATAGAAATAGTCTTGACCCCAAGCTCGATAGATAGCGTCGGTAACAAGCTGTGAGGCTGGAAATTTGCTTGTCAAAGGCTTTCAAAGTGGTCGGTGATTAGTTGAGTTTAGGAGAACCGATGGCTCTCCAACAAGACATAGATAAAACCAAGTTGGAAGCTCCTTCATCCAATACAGTACGATGAACTTTCCTACCAATGACCTTAGTCGCAATTTGAAACACGAGCTGGTGAGCTAGGCTCAAGGTAGGCTACCTGGGGTATTTGTACCCCAAGGTGCCAAAATACGCTCAAATAAGCGAATCACTCCGAACGAAAGGCTGGAGTGAGCTGGAGGGAGGCAGTTTTATCCCATCTAACCCCTAGAATGCTTGTAAAATCCCTCAACGCCCTCCTCAAAGCATGAAAAGGCTTGGCACAGAGGATGACTTTCTCTGAGAAGATAAGGTGAGGGAGAGCAAGAGCCCACTGACTGAAGGGCCAAGAGGGTGTCCTAAGTGGCTGTGAAGGGAGACAAATGTCTCACAGCTGAAGCAAAGGCCACCAGAGCACATAAATAGGATATGGAGCCATGTGACCCAGTGGTCAACCCTTAGGAACGCCAGACACCAACCCCGAGGTTAAAAACCCCATCAAAGGGCAGTCAACAGTTCCTTTAAGCCATAGTACTCCTAAATGATGGACCAAAGTGCCCATCCATGACCACCATTGCACGATAACACCCCTCCTGGTCAAAAAAATGGCCCTCTCTCCCTGGGGTACACCTGAAGGTGCGCTGGGTACAGGTGCAGCGTAACAGTATAGCTGACTCAAGTATTTTTTAGGCTTATGTAAATGTTTTCTATCTTGTTTGTTCACTTCAAGGTAGCTTTCACCTGGTCCCCTGCTTTTTATGCTGTTTACAGTAATCCTCGTATATTGTTTTGTATTCTCCCTTATTTCATATCCCTCAAATGATTTCTCTAACCTGTTCAAATTTCACAAATGCCAATCTACTGATTGTCCTACTCCAATGCACAATTTTTGATCTCCTTAGACTAATTATATCCTTACGTTTAATTTTTGGTTTCTTTACTTTTTCCTGTAAGTAATTTGGCGTGAATAAGATAGCATTGACCTTTCAAACCTTTATTATACTCTGAAACCTTGAACCAAATGCCAAAATAATTGTACTAATCATTGGTGTTGTATTTTTGCAGGTAAGGAGAATCACAAATTCCAATATTGTCCTATTCCAATGCACAATTATTGATCTCCTGAGACTAATTATATCCTTATGTTTCATTTTTTGGTGGTTTAATTTTTTGTTTCTTTTCTTTTCCTGTAAGTAAATTGTGTGAATAAGACAGCATTGACCTTTCAAAATTTTATTATATTCTGAAACCTTGAACCAGATGCCAAAATGATTGTTCTAATCATTGATGTTGTATTTTTACAGGTAAGGAGAATCATGGAAGGTAGTCGCCGAATGGGGATGGTAAGGCATCTGTGTAAGATTAGCCTGGCTATTTGGGATTCTGTTATTTTGGGCATTGACCTTTAATTCTTTTCATTTTGCTGAGGATCTATTGTTTATTTTGCTATATTCTTTATGCAGGTTGGAATTGATTCTACAACGAGTTCTATTGCATCTGTTGCTTGTGAAGTTGAAATATGCGAGTGAGTCTTACACATGTTCTTTGTTGGAAATAGAAGCTATCATTTGACATCCATCCAGAAAGGATGGCCATGGCAAAAGATGAAGCATTTTAAGAAAGTCAGGAATTTAAACACTGACGAGATAGTAACATGGGATTATGATTACTGTTACTGGAATATTCATATACGAGGGAGTAGAAGTCTGTGAAATTACAAACAAAATTGCAAGCACATTAAGTCTTTTGGCTTTGCATTTTGTTGATTATCTTTTAAATAAGGGTTCTTTCTACTTATCCTTTCTATTTCAGGTAACTGGTAGAAGATATATTATGTGTACTGTTTCCCCTAATATTTTGTTATTTTTAACAGTTGTGAGCCACTTCCAGATGGACGATTCTTATTGCAGGTTAGCCATTTCAAATTTTAACATGTTATTTCATTGAAGCAAAAATAATAGAGAAAATGAATGGAGGGAAAAGACCAAAACAAATAAATCCATTTTTTGCTTTGCATGAATAAATAAATGTCTCTTTTCCATGTGGTAAAGTGCGGCGTGCCATCGTCCAATTGACTGATAAATTCCATACCTTTTTCTTCTTTTGAAAATGCAGCTTATATTACTTCAAATAAACACCAGAATACAATAAATAGACGAAATAGTTACAAGCGGAGACACAAGAGTTGCATGAAGATCCTTTTCCTATGAAAGCTAGGAAGGCTAGCAGATGGGCCGGTGCCCCAAGGGGCAGGGAGCCTACATCCTTTTGAAACACATCAATTTCGAGGGTGGGAATTTTTTCTTTGAAAAGTTGCTATCCACCACCTTTTCCACAGGAATGCATTAGCAGATATTCACATCATACGCCATAGCTATTTGCAGGAATCCTGGATCATCCAAGCATCAGCTAGGAGGGATCCTCTGCAAATTAAGGGGGCTGTGAACAAGTAGCTCTGTTCTGCTTGAAACCATGCCCAGAGGATCCTGGCAATTGGACACCACCATAAAACATGCCCCACTGTTTCTTCTTTTCAACATTGAACAGAGAATGGATCAGAGATATTTACTATACTGAGTCTTTCTTTAACATTTTGACCCTGATGGAGCTCTAACCAGCCCAAAACCCACACTTTCAAAAACAATGTTCTAAGATTTTCTATTTTCAAACTGATTTCTATATATTTTTATTTTCTTAAAGAATAATTGCTTGAGTAAATTTTTCTTTTCGATTGTAATATGCATATGCTTTTGATTAGACATGTTTATTTTCTTAAAATATCTGTGTCATTGTCACTTTCAGAAGGGAAAAATCTGAAACAAATAAATTTGTTCTTTAGGCTTTGCATGAAAAGAAGAAAAAATTCATGTGATCAACTGCCATCATTTAACTGATCAATGAGAACCATACTTCTAAAATATTGTTCTACTATTGAACCATATGAACAAACCTTAGCATAGGGTTTATTGGAGTGATAGTCCATAAACATCCATTTTCAGCTTAAACCAGCAACTTTATGGAATTGGCTTACATAATGCAGTAAAACTAGGGTGGTAAACAGCTTAGAGCCAATCAGATTTGGTTCTTCAGGTTTCATCTATAATTGGCACGTTTATGAATAGATTCTTTGCTGCTTGGATCCAAGTAGATATGTTGGTGCTCCTGACCTATGTAGGTCAGGAATTCCTTTTTGCCCTCTCTTAGATATTTTGATCTTGGCGTACATGTTTCCTGATTTTTAATGAAATATATGTTGCATTTCATTGATTTTTTTTCTCTTCTTTCCTTATTTTGACAGTTTAAATTGGAAACTTTGCAACAGGTTGAAGGACATCGTCGTTTCCGTATTATTAGGTCTTGGGATCAGGATGGGTAAGTATGTTGATGGAGATCTAGGTTATAATACTTAGCTGTAGTTTATTTATGCTGACACTTGTAGAAAGTTGATGTATACTCCCGTTTTTGATGCCCAATTCCCATTTTCTGAATTCAGCAAACCAAAATCTATAATTGAGAATCTGGTTGACAGGTATAGAATTGTTGTGGTCTGTGATTTAATATGTGAAAAGGGAATCGGAGAATTGGGTGTATTTAGAAATATTAAAGTTTGTTTTCTCTTGTCGTTAAAATACCATCTTCTGCTTCAGAGAGAGTAGTTTTATGTTCAAACTTCAGAGTAATTGGCAAACAAAAGGAAACGGGTGTACCACTTAACTCTGGAGGTTTATCTGTTTTATAAATAACAGCAGAAAACAGTTTGGTAAATGTGTTTTCGCTTTGAACTCATGCAAACTGAAATACATGGACATAAATATGTAATCATCAACTGAAACTTATTTTTCATGGAAAAACTAATTAAATTCATGTGAGGAATGTTTGAAATAACTTATGCTAAATAGTTTTGGTTACCTATATTTTTCCATTTTATTTTTGGAGCTTATTAGTGTTTTCTATTTGTAGAAACTTAAAAAACTCTGAGAAAGCCAGCGGAATGCAAGATCATTGTTGTTGACACTAGAAAATGTATCAGAGCTAACTGGAGTCCTACCCAATCCACTAGTTTCAATTACACCCAGCAGATAGTGTAGATTTTACATATGGGTGCATAAACACAATAATATAAAAACACATAATATGGAGAGAATAAATAGATGTTACTTATCACTTCTTCAATCCAAAGTAAGCTTGAACCTGAGCACCCCTATTATGTTATTCTTCTATGCATCTAAGAAAATTCCCTATCCAACTCAGCTTGTTGTGAAACATTATTTTGAGAATCTTAAACGCAAAAATGCTTCAGAAAGAATATTGGGGTGGAGGAAACCTGAAGGGATAACAATTGAGGCTTTGACCGAGATTAGACAAATGTTTGACCTTCATTTTCAAAACACTTTTGCTAAGTACCTCATGTTACAGAGTGTTATGGCTGCTAGGGGAACAAGCAGAATTTTGGTCCCTTCTAAAGTCTGGAGCACTAAGGGGATTCCTCGGTGCTGAAACCACCCAAGAAACCCTTCTGGATCTATTAAACAAAATGAAGAATGGAAAACCTCCTGGTATAGATAGTCTCCCAGTGAATTCTTCATAAATTTTTGGAAGGTGGTTTGACATTATATGTTGTGCAAGGCTGGGGAGTTTAGCATTCAGGGAGAATGGGTGAACTACAGAATCAAGGATTGACTGATTCCTAAAAGTTCAGCTAGGAACGCTACCGGTGCTTTGCATCCAATCACATTACTTAATGTCTTCTATAAGATTTTGGCCAAGGTGCTTGCATTGAGGATCTAATGGGTTGCAGCATGGAATTTCCAACCTGAGAGAGCATGGTATATTCAGGGAAAACATGTTCTTGATACATTATTATGACAACATTGGAGAGTGTTGAGAGGGCCAAGGAGTCTTGTCAATAAATTCTATTTATGAAAGTTGATTTTGATAAGGCTTGTGACATGGTGGATTGGTCCTTTATAATGGATAGGCTTTCTTGGTTGCATTCCAGCCATAGGTTTGTTTCCAATGGTAAACTCTCTCTTTCTAATGCTTCAGCTTTTGTGTCGCTTAATGGGGTTCTATTGGATAAAATTGTGTTACATAAGTCTATCCTGCAAGGATGCCCTCTTGGACCATATATTTATGTTATAGCTGCAGACTCTTTTGGCTATCTTCTTGATGCTGCTAGAGATCAGTGACAGATTAGAGGTATTTCTATGCTGAGATGATGTGACTTGTGATTAGGATATAATTGTATTACGTAAGTCCGACCTCTATAAACGAAAGAGATTGAACTAAAAATGGGGTCCAGGCATAAGGGATGTGTGTCGAACTCTGCTTGGACAATGCATTGAGGGATCTTTTGCTTGCATCGGATGATGTGCTATAGCATAAGGGACAGTACTCCTCTTTGCTTGAGCCCTGTTAGCCTGAAGCAAGCTGTGCCTCTAGACATCCAACCATAAAGAATTGTGGATTTCATGATCATGTTGAAAAGGTGCATCTTGGATGAGATGTCCCGGAAGTCATTTTCAAAGCACCGCCTCTCTATAAGGGAAAGGGACCATATCCCTTTGTGAGTTGTGGCTGAAAAGCCTGTCTTAGATTGAAGCGAGGCTTGCAAAGTGCGACATTGATCAGGGTAATGTCCATATAGTTGATGATAGGAGCGGTATTTGTTGCTTCTCATATGAAAGTCACGGACATAACAAAATTGATATGTAGAAATGTACTAACCAAAGTTTGAATACTCGTAGAACAGGAAATGTATATCGGGATTCACAGCATGCATTTACATTAGGATTAAAGGCCTGTATTTATGGGCGATGTTTTGTATTGCCAACAAATAGTTATCAAAGAACCTACATAAATTGAGTTTTTTAATATACATGTGATCACCAACACAATGACTAAGGACTGACAAAAAATGCTTACATCAAGACTACCATGAATGCTGTCATGTGACTATCATCTGATTCACCAAAAATATCATGTCCTCATGTGCTATGACTTGTTGACCAAATGTTAATATCCCTCAAGAAACCATGGTCTTTCAAAATGAAATCTTTAATGGCTGCATATTGCTCATAAGACTATCCTTTTCGTATTTATTTTAAAGGATATGATCTTTAAAATGTGTATTGATTCTGGCTTCATATGTGTGTGCAGGTATCGAGTTGCTGAAGTTGAATGGGTTAGTGACTCTTGTCCTCCAGAAGGAACTAAAGAGAAAGAAGATGTAAGCTATTCTTGTTCTCAAAACCTACTCTCTCCGTCTCTTGCATGTATGCACTTGTGCAAGGATGCCTTTGGTCGCCTAACATATATAGGATATACCTCCTCACTTTGATTTTTCTTTATTATAGAATTATCTCTGATTTCCTGAGAAGCTGTAAAAAAACTATATCAACTTAAGCTTTGGAGTCTTGATTTTAAAGTTCATTTTAGTCCGAATTTATATATTAAAAGAATCGTTGGGGTATGCCACTGTAAAGTGAGAGTGTCCTCCGGGGCAAGATATTAATATTACTTCATCTTCCACTTACAATATTGAATACAGTTTACATTTTGATAATTTTAATAGGTAAATTTTAAAAAGTTGTGAAAGAGGTCAGGGTCTAGTAGTGGATATATGACATTGGGATTGTTTTCACACGATTTAGTGATCTTAGGTCTGCAAGGAATAACAATCGCTAGACCGATGGAACCTCGAGACACTGCCCTGGAGTGTCTCACAGGCATGGTCCCTTCTCTTTAGGTTTCCTGAATCCACCGAGAGGCAGACTCAGATTAACCATGAGGGGTGTCCCTAGTCGAGTTTTCCGAGGTACTTTCTGGTAAACCAACTTTCCCACAATACTCACAAGACTGATTTGTCTAAGGGACAGAGGGACAACGAATTAACAAGTTTTAAATAGTCACTCTGTGGAAGAGGATATGGGGGCTATGGTTATGAAAGTGAAATATAACCCCAATAGTCTCAAGCTTCCTAGACTACTCTAAATGGCTTAAGCAATTGAGACAAGGTAGTTGTTGTTACATGATTTGACAATCTCGTGTTTGCAAGGATTAAATTATCGCTAGATCGGTGAAACCTTGGGACAATGCCCCAAAGTGTCACTCAGGCAGGGTCCCCTCTCTTTAGATTTCCCAGGTCCACTGAAGCAAACCCGGACTAACCACGGGAGGCATCCCCAATCAAGCTCTCCCGGATACTCTCCGACGGAACTAGCTTTCTCACAGTACTAGCAAGATTGATTTTTCAAAAAGGGATAGAGGGCTAGGGAATTAGTAAGCTGGAAAATTGGCTCTCTGCAAACACGGCTATGGGGTCTTGAGTTATGCAAGGTAAAATGTAGCCCCAAATACTTAGGCTTCCTAACTACTGTCAAAGATGACAGAGACTTAAAAAAGGATGCTGATTGAGAAGGGTGACACTAACAAACTAACCTTAGGCTTGCAGGTTAAAAATTCCCACCCCAAGTTTAGATGTCCGAGGATGAGGGTAAAGGGGTACCAAGTAAATTGTGCCCAAGTCTGAAAAGTGTGTCGCCTAAATGGCTGAAATGTTGAAGGGGAAATTGTCCAAGACTTATGTTAGTTTCAGCATGACGTTGCTTAGAGGAAATGTGTGATGGGCTATTGTTAATTAGGCTCAACATTCCATTATTACTCGCTGGTTTTTTTGTCGCTAAGTGGTAAAAATTAGAGTAGCAGTAAACAAATGCATTAAACAACCATCAAAACTTACCTATATGCTCATGCAATGCCTATATGACACTATGGGCCTTCCCTATGGGGTTCAATCTAAGTCTTTTTAGTATTTTCGTGATGCAAATTTTATATGAACTAAATGCCTATGTGAAAAATGCATATGTTGGTCTAATATGTTTGGAAAATAGTCTAAACCAAGCAAGTATTTAGATTATTAAAGATGAAAGTGGAGAAAATATTGAGAATAAAAACCGATTCCAGTGCCTTGGTCGCCTGGGTGAAGGAGTCAACTCGCGCCTCTTCTTGTAGCACCCCTGACGGTCGCTCAATAAACTCCCAGAGGTTTTCAAGCTATCTGGAATCCTTTAATGATGCAGTGCGCCTTTGATATCCTAGTTTCAACCTACAAAATAAGAAAATCAATGATCTAGAAGTCATGATGACGGTGCAAGATCCACAAAATCGCCCCACCTAGGCAAGTTAGAATTCATAAGTGGACAAGAGAAACAATAAAATACAACAAAAGATAAAATCGATTTATTGTGGGTAGCTACATCTCTAACTAAATTTTAGAAGATATACCTTGGTATGAATTCTAAACCACATAAAAATGAACAATATCACCTCCACCATGAAGTAACAAACCATAAGAGCAATCTACAAGAGAAAACAAGAGCCGAAATCACTAAACCAAGTTCCACTAGTCACCCAGAATCCAAATCAGATTGCTGAAAATGAGTGCTCTGTTTTATTAATTGGAAAATCTCCTTTGTACGATGAAATCGACTTCTCTCGTATAGAGAGAGAAGGAGGCCCTGTTGTCGCCTTTCACACACCTGGGGGAGGACGTGGCCTATATCTTCAAGCCACTCGGTGTGTCTGTTATCACTCGCCTTGTAGTTGCCTGTGTGAGGTGGATCCAGGATGGATGGTAGAGGGGCAAGCAACTAAGGGGTGGAACCACGACTGCCTAGATTCCCAAATAGATGGTTGTCACGTCAATCAAGGCAGCCTTCGCTTTATGTTATCATAGTCCAGGACAACAATGGGGGAGACCCAGATCTGCTCCCTACATGAGAGATTGGACCTAGACACTAGAAGAAGATCAGATGAGGCTTCAGGGTACTTAAGGTGCAAGGTGAATGGAAACCCTAGCTCTAGGGTTTAGGTACTAGCAACTGGTGGAGATGACCACTGTCTTGGGAAAAGTAACTGAGACAAGGTAAACAAGGACAAAGTTGGGACTATCTAGTACCTAGAAATCAGACTCAATGAAAGGTATTTGAGTTATCAATGAATGTTGGTAAAGGGAAAAGGCCGAGAGCCTAAGGGGAGCGCTAGCTAGGAGATCAGTGCTTTGTGTGCATTGGGAAATGGAGTCAGCAGTACACCAACGTTTCAGAGAACCCACCTAGGAGACACCTTGATCTACGAACCCAGAAAGTAGTTGCTCCGGAAAAGCTAAGGTACAAGAAACCCAGCTCA
Source organism: Pseudotsuga menziesii (assembly GCA_001517045.1). Taxonomy (NCBI): domain Eukaryota; kingdom Viridiplantae; phylum Streptophyta; class Pinopsida; order Pinales; family Pinaceae; genus Pseudotsuga; species Pseudotsuga menziesii. Next base: position 361,590 of record LPNX011038704.1, read on the forward strand.
ATGGATGGCTAGCGCTAGGGCTTAGGAGGATAGATCTGTAGTTCTAGGGTCACCAAGAGGCTAATGGCTCAACGTTGAGGAAGAAAAGAGGTTAGGGTGACCTAATCTACAAGCCCAAATCAGGAAATTAGCAGAAAAATCAGATCTAGAAAAGTCAAAATCTGATGATGGGTCTAGGAGGCTGAAAACTGATTTTTCAGATCTAGGGAAAACCGGGAGGAACTAGCACAGTGTTGGGGGTGTTCTGGAGTGCTTGGCCTTGATCTATCAGCCTATCTTGTCAAATTTCAGAAAAAATCACTTCCGGAAAAGTCTAGTTTTCAGTGAGGGCGCTAGGGCAGATTCCGTCAATTTTTTAGATCTAGGCCAAATGGTCAAGCAGTTGCACAGCGTTGGGGTTGATTTAGGCTGTGTGGGACTCGATCTATCCGTCTGTGAAGTCAGAAATAAATAAAAAAACTCAAAACCCTAGCAGGTCAATTTTTCAGTGGGGGGGTTAAAAATCAGATCTAGGTCAAACTGTGAGGAATTTGACCAGCGTTTCAGTTGATTTGATGAAAGGGAGGCCCGATCTATGAAATCCAGAAATGGTTTGGCAAAAGATCGTATTATTCCCAAGTTTATTGATTTTTAGTGTTTTAGGAGTTTTAAGAAAAAGTTGAATTGAAGCAAGGTACAAGGGAATAAGATCTGAAAAAAGAAGAGACTTACCTGTTGGATCTTACCTAGAAAGGCTTGTAGAAGTCTATAACAGTGACGATCTTTGCTATCCCGATCAATTTTGGAAGATCCCCGTGATTTCTATGGCATATGGAAGCTCCAAGCCATCAATGCGCCCCCTACCCTTCATGAGCAAACGTCAACCATATCAGATTTGCACATTCAAAATAAAGAAACTGAATGCTACAAGACAGTAAAATGAAGTAATCATAGATCACAATGAAGCTAATGAAAACCCCCTGATCTAAGACGAAGAGAACCGAGCAAGTTGAGGCCCCCCTACAAAAAACGCTCCAGCCAAAACGCCCTCCTGTAGACAAAACAATGATAGCCACAAAAAATATAGATCTCACGAGAATTTCCACAATAATAGGAAGTTGAAGACTAGCTAATCACCATTTGAGCCCATCAGATGCAAAGCAGATCCAGAAAAATTTCCACAGAAAAGTCTTTCTATTATTCAAAATCCAAGAGCCAAAGACCCTTTACAAATGAGAAGCTCTCTCCTTTAAATAGAAATGAGAGAACCTCAATCATAACCAAATCCTAACCACTTTCAAAACGAGTAGCTAAGATTAAAAGATGAAATGCTTTAATCAATGGTTGAGGTGAGCTCAACATACAATACATGGATCAATATAATCATAATTTACCAAAGTGGACTAACCCACCCATAAAAAGGTAACCCACTCAACAAGAAATAAATGAAAGCACATGGTGGGTCCAAGGAGTGTTTGACTAACTCTCTTTGGGTGTCCCCATGGCACAATAAATAATATAATCATTTAATTCTTTGACTTTTGTGCCTCCTTGAGAAATCGTGAGCCTCCAAAAAGCTCCAGAAAATAATATAAAAGTGCCCAAAAATAGGTGTGGGCCCAATCAAATGTTGCAACTGCTGAAGGAGGTGTGGAAGACATCACTCTCATCATTGTGACTCACCCCATGCCATTTCTTTGCCTCAATAGCCCAAATCAATTTCTTCAATAGCCATTTAATCATTTTTTAATCTGCCTCGGGAAACGTGATCCTGTCAAAACAGCGTCCTAGGGTGCCTACATTGTCAAACTGAGCCCACCAGGCTCTCTGGGATGGGGGTACTATGGTACAAACAAGTGGCTGCACCCCCCTATGCCCATACAACGCCCTAGGAAATCCAATTGAAACATCTCCCTGCTCAAAAGTATCAATCTGTGAAGAAAAACTGCATCAGAAAGACAGAGTGAGCCTGATCACATCTATAAGTTCCCGGAACTGGAAATAAACTGTCTCATTGGACTCAGAGAGTCCAAATCCATCTAAGGTGTATACTCATACCCCTCATAAGTCTCTATCTGACCATCAACCACATCAAATAAACAATATAACCATCTATAACTGATCAGATACCCATTATAACTCAGAATACATCCATTTGCTGCAAGTGTTAAAAGGTTAAGACATGTTCTACAACTCATTCAAGTAACAATCACAACAAGTAGCATTCATTTCACTGGTAGTACATCGACCAATACATATATAAGGCTTTATTTATTACTACTTAGACTTAGACTTTCAAGACTATACTCACTTCATAGCTGTAGCTAATTTGCTAGTGAAGGGTGAAAATGACAAGGCTAAGGCAAAGGATGACTTCCTACTCAACATCATGACACTTTGGATAAGGAAAGGGAAAACTCACTATAACCAATGTCGGACAAACAACAACACAAGGAATGGCAGTGCCTCACAGATGGATGAGTTGTTTAGAGACTGCTTATTCAACTTAGGCATCATGTCTACATGAAGCTTGATCCAAGTTCATTAGGATCACATTTTATTCCATGGCCTTTTTGGCCTATATGACCCTTTTGGGACTTCACGAGTGCTTAAAAGCACAGCTAATTGTAGCTTTCATCCTGGACATATTTATTTTAATAAGGTCAGCAATTTTTGGATATAGCACATTTTAAACCATTGCTTTTTGGACCTTTTCTTATACTCTTAAAGGAGTATTTTAGCATTTCATTGCTCTTGCCCTTTTTACATATGTTAAGAAACACAGTTTTACAATTTTTATTTTCCACGGGCCCGTATTCAATATTTTCAATATAGGTAGTACATGAGCTTTCAGTTTTAGCCAACAACATCTCAAGTGACCAGGGGGAGTTCTGCACAATGCCAAACATCGGGACAACCTACCAGAATGATTTAGGCATACAATCCAACTCACCAAAGGCAAGTTTTGTCACCAACTTAGAGCCGAGACACAATATAAACAGGGAGGCTTGTCTAACAAAAGTTCTAGTGGGCAAAAAGGTCCTCCATGCCATAAGTCAAGAAGTCAGTCGGGTTGAAAACTAAAATGGAAGGTAATGGATGGGTGAAGATAGTGGATGATGGAGCCAACACTAGCAAGCCAAAACAATGGTGGGAATGACTACCTCTATTCTCCATAAGGAGGGTAAAACCAATGAGTATAGATCAAGAACTTCCAAGTCTAACTAAGGACATCAATACATAGTACAAGGTACACCAAGTCCATATAATTATGACCGCCAGATCATGATACCACAAGTTAATGCATGTCACAAGAATCAATATAAGAGCAATAATAACCATATTACAATATAAAATGCTGAGTCATAACCATGCAATAAAAATCCATTTGAGACACCATCTGTCCAATGAGAAAGAACTGATATAAAACTGGGCATCAATGACTACTCTGAAATGACATAAATGGCTACATCGGTCCTCAAATCTGAGTGTCCTGAGACTCAGTCCTGACATGGGAGAGTACAATAGTCCACTAACATAATAGTGATCTAACAAAACTGCTCATCTCAGCATCTCACATGTAAGAGATCTGGCTGAAAAATGCACCGTGTCTGAAAAATAGAATATGGTAGCCTGGCTACTATATATGTGATAACATCTGGCTCCAGTTGGGATAAGGGCTCTACCGAAAAGAGTGCTTGAGAACCTCAGAATCTCTGGTCCTCGCACTCTGCTTCTAACATCCTAGATCAATCCATCCAGCTCTGCAACCGCTACCAAGAATGTACCTGACTACCTGCAACATGTCCAGAGCTATACCCAACTCACAGACCGGTCGTCAGAACAATATGTGGATAATATATAAAATACTGAATAAAAATGCATGAAACTGAAAAGTAGAAAATAAATCTAATCTATAACCATTATTTTCAGAAAAAGTTTGATTTTTATTTTGCAGGATTACACTAAGAGCTTCAAAAGTGAGCTTCAGACAACAAAACAAAATTCTATACTACTGTCGGGAAAGGCTTATTCAGGTCCTACCTATTCTACTCTAGTATACAAAGTGGGATTCAAGGCTAAGTAGGGTCGAGAATGTATCCCCTCAAATCCCTCTGGTTGATAGGAAGTAGAATCTGTCGTCTAGTACTGGTAACAAGAAAACATATATCACCAACACAACGCTCTACAGAAAAAGGTCCAACCCAGAGATCATTAGCTTGCCCCGATCGGAAATGCAGCAAGTGGTTTTGAATAAGGACTTGACTTCCAGTGGGAAATCTATTCCTATTTACCGATTCAGGAACCACTTGAATGTTACGTATAGGCATGGGATGGACATCAATGATGTTTTGTGGCTGCGGGGTGATTATCTTTGAACTTCTCCTGAAAGGCACTACATCAAATCTGGGTGGACCACCATCAATGGGAATATCTATGCTACCAACTAGGATCTCTCTAATCTCTTCCCTTACCCCTTGTGGACTTGCATTAGGCTTATCACTATGAGGAGATACTACATGTTTGACAGTTTCTCCCATTGTCCATAAATTTCTATCTTCCTTCGAAGGATGAGGATTATGGGATAAAATAGTTCCGTGGCTAGATCCTTCCCCTGTAGGAGCATGAATATGCATACCCTCTAGATCGGTTGATTCTACTCTAGGCTGTGGTGCAGGAGAACTAGGAATGTGAGATAGATCATGATTGCGAAGACTAGATGACTTAGGTGGCAGGAGAAAATTAGGAATGAGAGGATAAGCAGACAAGGCATTAATCGGCATGGCCGGAGGAGTTTGAAACATAGCAAGATTATTTAGACTAAAATCTCCTTCAGGCGCATCATTTATTAAGGCATCCTCTTGCCAACTTAGAGAGCTATCATGGACTTGAATTAAGCTGCCATCTTCCAAAGATAAATGAGATAATGACCTAGCAAAATTAGAGACATGGGTGCTGTTGACCTCAGTATCAGCTTCTATTACCCCAGGTAATTCAAGATGGCTTTCCCATGGATAAATAGGCTCTAGGCCTTTGCTTTCTCTTTCTCTATTCTGGTCAATCAAAGCAAACCACTCATTCACTCTACGAGGGATTCTTTCAACATGCCTAGCATCATCAACTTCATCAACCTCAATCATAAGATTTGCAACATTGTTTTGCTCGGGATCTTGGAAAAGGATCTCATTGCTTCTTAATTCCTCTAATTGCTCTGAACCTTCACCTTCAGGCATTTCCAAACTAACCATCCTGACACTGTGAGTTGTTTGATTTTCTTCCGAAGATAATTCAGAGTCTTCTATTGCCAGAAACATGCTTTTAGGCTGCCTATACTTCCATACTTCATTTGCATCTTCTACAAAATGGGCCTTAGCATTATTCAACAATTCTTCCCCATAAGTGTTTTTTATCCCTTCTTCAAAAGTCTCCAAATGCTTCTCATAGCAAGGTTCCCTATTGATTCTGATCAGAGCCCCGTCAGAGTTTGGGACACAAAGGTATGATAGATCCATCATAAGGTATCCACCTAAACCAGCTGCCCATTTTCTAGATAAAAGCATTCCATAAGCTAGGGGCAAGTCAATAACAACTACATCCATCATAGTGGAAATGTCGGAGCATGCAAATAGATCAACTCTAAGGTTTTTGATCAATCCATAGGATGGTACTCGCCTTGAGTCTATGCCACACACATTTCCATAAGGCCTAGTCACTTCCAATCCCATTTCTTTCATGACATGCAGAGGCATTACGTTCATAGCTGCTCCGGAATCCAACATGCAATTATGCAGGAGCATATTCTGAATATGCAAGGTTAGGTAAAAGGGAGGGTGACCACCATTCTTTCTCTCATAGATAGCAGATTGTATGTTAACAGGTGGGTCCTTTTCATCTTTGCTAGGATGTGCCCTCTCAGGACTCTGAATGTGATCAGGTTCTAAAACAAACTCATGGGTTTTGTCTTGGCAAATACCATCAAAGAACTCTTCCACTTGGCTTCTTACAGAGGGAACACTCATCAGTTCAGTTATTGGGATGCTACATACTATCTTGCTCAACTCTTTCTCGATGTCAATGTTCAGATTCAAATCTCCCGAGGCAAGACCTTCTTCTTCCTTTTTATCTTCGTTGATTACTTTTCGTTTGTCAAAGAAAGAAGGCTGGGAATCCACTGTTCGTTTATAAATTCTAACCTGTGGTTCTTCTTTTGTTTCAGGGATGTCTATTGCACAACATGAGGGTTTAGGCTCATCAACAAAATCCTCTTCCTGCTCCCAAATTTCCTCCTCTTATTCCCATGGTTCTTCCTCTAGGAGAATTCTTACAAACTCTTCATCGAAAGACAAATCATTCATGAAATTAATGTTATTTGGTTGGTCTTCAAAGTGACTGGTGTTTGTTGGTTCTTCGTCATTTTCACCACACCAATTAACATTCCTCTTCTCAGGATTCTCTGGATACTCGGGCCTTCTCCTATTAGGATCTCTCTCAGGACCTCTATTGTTGTTCCAATAGGGTCTAGGGCCATAAGGGTTTCTATGTCTCTCTGGATCATGGAAACTAGCCACGTTTTTGGTCAGGACAGTTAATTGCCTCATCATTTCTTGCATGGTTTCTAACGTGTCCTTTGTCTCTTTTGGCTCATTCACAGGCTCCTTAGGCTTTCGGAGCTTAGGCTCAAATCTAGAAGTGGATGGGGCATAATGATCAAAGAAGTTTTGCTTGCCCATAGATGCCGCGTGCTGCTCAACCATCTTTGCATTGAACTGGGCAGTCTTCAAATCATTCGGATTTTTATCCTTCAAATTAAAACCCAACGAACCATCAAAAGCATTCAGATAATGGATAATAATCGCTTGGTCTTTTGGTCTAATTTCATCTGAGATGTTTCCTACAGTCTTGTCAAATCTCAGGTTGAATTCATGGACTGTTTCATTCTCCCTCTTCTTTATGTCAAATAGTTGATGCAAGAGGAACTTCCCATCCAACTTATGAGACCAATCACTGTTAAGCTTTGTGACAAAGTGGTCATAACCATTGATGGATGAAGCAGGTAATCTATCAAACCACTTCCGCACATCTCCTTCCAGAGAAAACAAAAGACCTCTCATGAATACATCTTCATCCACATCTCCATATGCTTCCATATGGTCCCAGACTTTATCAATGTGGTCTTCAATGGAGGTAGCAGATACTCCATCAAACTTAGGGACCTTTTCAAAATATTTCTCAGGCATGTCATGTGGGGCCCTTGAGATCAGGGAGAAATCTAAAGGTGATGCCTTGGCCTTCCTTCCAAACACCCTAAGGTTTTGTGGAGGAGGAGCAGTCTAATTTCCACTAGGGGTTGCTCCGGCCATTGGGCTAGATGACACTGAAAGGGATCCCAAAGGATGACTTGAGGGAACAGTGAGGTTGGACACTTGCCTGTTTTTCCTTGTGTAAGTTATGGGAATTCCTTGAGGGTTTATGGGATGCTCTAGGAATTTAAGATTAATATATCGGTTACAATCCTCAGTGGAGTCGCCAGGTGAACCACACAAGTAATTCACCGAAAAAGATATGTCGTATGGAAATGTGAGGTATGTTGAACCAAGGTAGGCCTCTACCTCCCCGGCAACGACACCAAAATGTTATCACCTGCCTTGTAGTTGCCTGCGTGAGGTGGATCCAGGATGGATGGTAGAGAGGCAAGCAACTAAGGGGTGGAACCACGACTGCCTAGATTCCTAAATAGATGGTTGTCACGTCAATCAAGGCAGCCTTCGCTTTATGTTATCCTAGTCTAGGACAACAATGGGGGAGACCCAGATCTGCTCCTGCCAGGAGAGATCGGACCTAGACACCAAAAGAAGATCAGATGGGACTTCAGGGTACTTAAGGTGCAAGGTGAATGGAAACCCTAGCTCTAGGGTTTAGGTACTAGCAACTGGTGGAGATGACCACTGTCTTGGGAAAAGTAACTGAGACAGGGTAAACAAGGACAAAGTTGGGACTATCTAGTACCTAGAAATCAGACTCAATGAAAGGTATTTGAGCTATCAATGAATGTTGGTAAAGGGAAAAGGCCGAGAGCCTAAGGGGAGCGCTAGCTAGGAGATCAGTTCTTTGTGTGCATTGGGCAATGGAGTCAGCAGTAAACCAACGTTTCAGAGAACCCACCTAGGAGACACCTTGATCTACGAACCCAGAAAGTAGTTGGTCCAGAAAAGCTAAGGTATAGGAAACCTAGCTCAATGGATGGCTAGCGCTAGGGCTTAGGATGACAGATCTGTATTTCTAGGGTCACTGGGAGGCTAATGGCTCAGCGTTGAGGAAGAAAAGAGGTCAGGGTGACCTGATCTACAAGCCTAAATCAGGAAATCAGCAGAAAAATTAGATCTAGAAAAGTCAAAATCTGATGATGGGGCTAGGAGGCTGAAAACTGATTTTTCAGATCTAGGGCAAACCGGGAGGAACTAGCACAGCGTTGGGGGTGTTTTGGAGTGCTTGGGCCCTGATCTATCAGCTTATATTGTTAGATTTCAGAAAAAATCACTTCCGGAAAAGTCCAGTTTTTAGTGAAAGCGCTAGGGCAGATTCAGTCAATTTTTCAGATCTAGGCCAAATGGTCAAGCAATTGCACAACGTTGGGGTTGATTTAGGTTGTGTGGGACTCGATCTATCCGTCTGTGAAGTCAAAAATTTAAAAAAAACTCAAAACCTTAGCAGGTCAATTTTTCAGTGGGGGGGTTATGCAGTTTTCTACTTAAAAATAAGATCTAGGTCAAACTGTGAGGAATTTGACCAGCGTTTCAGTTCATTTGATGAAGGGGAGGCCCGATCTGTGAAACCCCAAAAATGGTTTGGCAAAAGATCGGACTATTCCCAAGTTTATTGATTTTTAGTGTTTTTAGTGTTTTAGGAGTTTTAAGAAAAAGTTGAATTGAAGCAAGGTACAATGGAATAAGATCTGAAAAAAGAAGAGACTTACCTGTTGGATCTTACCTGGAAAAGCTTGTAGAAGTTTGTAACAGTGACGATCTTTGCTATCCCGATCAATTCTGGAAGATCCCTGTGATTTCTATGGCATATGTAAGCTCCAAGCCATCAATGCGCCCCCTACCTTGCATGAGCAAATGTCAACCATATCAGATTTGCACATACAAAAAAAAAAGAAACTGAATGCTACAAGACAGTAAAATGAAGTAATCATAGATCACAATGAAACTAATGAAAACCCCCTGATCCAAGACAAAGAGAACTGAGTGAGTTGAGGTCCGCCTACAAAAACGCTCCAGCCAAAACGCCCTCCTATAGACAAAACAATGATAGCCACGAAAAATATAGATCTCACGAGAATTTCCACAATGCTAGGAAGCTGAAGACTAGCTAATCACCATTTGAGCACATCAGATGCAAAGCAGATCCAGAAAAATTTCCACAGAAAAGTCTTTCTATTATTCAGATCAAAGAGCCAAAGACCCTTTTACAAATGAGAAGCTCTCTTCTTTAAATAGAAATGAGAGAACCTCAATCATAACCAAATCCTAACCACTTTCAAAACGAGTGGCTAAGATTAAAAGATGAAATGTTCTAATCAATGGTTGAGATGAGCTCAACATACAATACATGGATCAATATAACCATAATTTACCAAAGTGGACTAACCCACCCATAAAAAAACAACCCACTCAACAAGAAATAAATGAAAGCACATGGTGGGTCCAAGGAGTGTTTGACTAACTCCCTTTGGGTGTCCCCATGGCACAATAAATAATATAATCATTTAATTCTTTGACTTTTGTGCCTCCTTGAGGAAATCGTGAGCCTCCAAAAAGCTCCAGAAAATAATATAAAAATGCCCAAAAATAGTTGTGGGCCCAATCAAATGCTGCAATTGATGAAGGTGTGGAAGACATCACTCTCATCATTGTGACTCACCCCATGCCATTTCTTTGCCTCAGTAGCCTGTTGCCGCCTAATTCGCACCTCGGGTAACGTGGCAGAAATCTTCAAGCCACTGGGTGCGACCTTGGGGGCAAGCTCGAGCCAAGTGCTGTCACCTG
>LPNX011038707.1:8076-26657 GCA_001517045.1 Pseudotsuga menziesii
ACTATGCTCTAACTTTGAATAATTAGGACCATTAGGGAACTGGCATGAAGGCTTAAGAGACTGGTAGAGGAGCTAAAATCTTGGAAGCAACTATAAGTAAAACATCTCTATTCTATTCACAGTTAGCTCAGATGTCTGTCACTGACACAGTGCGTTCTTCATAAAGTTTTGTTCTCTGCTACCAGAATCACTCATACTGGCTCAGTTGATGTTACATAATACGGCTGGCTAAACCCTACCCAAAAGCAAGTACTGGATGGGGCCATTTTTAGTTTCTCAAGGATATGTGGGACTCAATGGTTTTCAAATTAGCAAATAATTGAAAAAAAATTGAAAACAAACTGTCAACAAATGTAAGGAATGTGGTTTTCGTCGAAGCCTTTTATTAAAAAAAAATGTAAGGGCGGTGGGGAATATTACCCAACCAGTAGGGAAGCGGTAGGATCCAACCAACCTTTGTACCTTCGCCCAACCTGGAAGGCCCTCAATCAAATCAATCCAGGCAACATAAGGAACGGGATTTACAGCATCACCAGTTGAAGGACCATAAATTGAAGTATTCCCAAGAGAATAAAAAGGAGCCTTCCCATAAGCACCAGTTGAACCGACAGATTCACATATTATAGAATTCCCAAAAGACCCAATTGAACCAGCCTCATTCGCGACATCATAATTTACAGCATAAGCTGAAGGAGCGGCATTCCAAGCAATTGTTGAACCGGGATCCTAATTACTAGGATCAGTTCCAACGGCATAAGTTGAGCCAGTAGCCAAAAGGATTCTTAGCAGCATTCTAAGGAGCAGCATTACGACTAGCATTCAATCAACAGTTTAAGAAGCATTATTATAAGCATTTGAATAAACAGCATTACCACCAGTTTTGGGATCCTTGGAACGGCCCTATTTTCTGGATTCCGTACTCCCAGACTTATTTGATCTTACCTACTTGGGTACGCACTTAGAACAACCAGTTTTATTACTCATTAAGTGTTCTGTAAGTTGATGAATGTTGTCTGAAGCCCGTGACCAATGCTTCTTGCTTGCTCTATGTGAACGCCCGCCTATCTTCAAATGCTATAAGTTAAAGGGATCTATATTCTTAAATGGTATTAATACGCCAACCTAGGTGGATAGCATGCACATAAAGTGGGGATCTAAGGGGTTCATATGACTGGTATAAGTGCCGACCCCATTCAATCAAATAAGTTATGGTAGTAATTAATAATTCATAGTTCTGATCCGACGATTCCACAACTGAAGCGGTATAAGCAAGTAGGGAAAAAGTAGTAGTCATAGTGATATGGTACAAAATAAGCATGATTTCGATAAGTGCTATTGAACGCGAATGCTGGCTGCTGACTGTCTATATCTGAACGCCCGTGCGCCAATGTTATTTTCTGTGAAGCCTGTGTAATATATTTATTTATGTAGCTGAATAAGTTCGTTAGCTTAAACAAGCATGTTCACATTCAAGTCAACTATTATACTGTATCGTGCCTGCTTTTCTCTCTTATAGAAATTCCTTGTTACCACCCCACTGAGCAAATCTGGGGCAGAAGCTATAGCACAGAAGAGGCAACACCAATCGTTTGTGGAGAGCCCACTTATAACTAGCCCTCAATTGCCCAGCCCCAGTTGTTTACCAAGTTGATCCTTAAGCAGTTGATCACCCAGCTACAGCCACCACATCCATCAACTCGATGCTCAAGCATAATTACATATAGAAAGAATTCCTGGAAGATCTGGCAATAGCTCAATAGTCAAATAGGCCAAAGAAATCAGGAAGATATTCATATCAATAGCAGACCATTTATCTAGGTTGGAGTCAGGATAAAATGGAGGGAGCTTGGATAGTTTGATGTGCTGATGAGGGCTTGTGGCTAGGGTTTTACCCCTAGCTTTTGTGAATGAGCACCTACTAAGGAGAAGTGACTCCTTAGTAGCAGTTTAGTAAAATGTAAATAAAAATGCTAAACAGAAAAACGAACTACTCTAAATATATGCATGAAACAAAACAACGAAATGTAAAGAATGGTTTTTATATTGATATTACCTCCAGTGTGAAGGTTGGTGAAGCTCTTTGCAGTGATCCAAGACGGTTGCTCCAAGCTCCAGCTTGCTCCTTCTCCTTCTCCGATGGTGGAAATGGGCCAAAAGGGGCTCTTAATGGTGAAAGTAGCTCAAGGGTGAGCTAGGGTTTCCAGAGCTGTTTTGGTAGAGTAAGGATGCTTATGATAGTGGATGTGAAATGAGGGGTCTCCATCACCTATTTATAGTTTTTTAGTGGTGGAGTGCTGGCCCATGGTTTTGGAAACCATATGGTTTAGGGTAGCTGTTTAGGGTTTTTTCCTCCTTTTCCTCATTATTTTATATTTTTTCTTCCCTTTTGGGGATTTTTGCTATTTTAGAGGAATTTTGGATATTTTTGGAGGAAAATGCCTTTTGGAGGCTTTTTAGATGGTTTTATGGCCTTTTGGAGGCATTTTAGGCCTTTTGGAGGCTTTTTAGTGGGATTTTCAAGGTGTTTAAGGGAAATATGGTAGGAAAATGGACAAATGAGTCATGTAATGGGGTAGATGAGGTAGTGAACACTTTTTGGGTGTTAACAGATTACCCCCTGATGTGCGAGGGCAGGAGCTCATCATATGACCGATGGACATCATAAGTCATAAATGGTTTTCCTGGGGTGTGGAGAAGAGAAGAAACAAACTGAATCCCGGAAAAACGATCCCGAACCAACTACAAGAACTAAAAGTACATAACCTCAATAATGGATGAGGAATCATCTGATCATATGGACGAGGCGGGCATTCCCATGCTCGTATCAGGATATAACATAAGAATAACAATGGGGTCCAAAAAGAGGGACCTGTCATATACATGGCCTCAAATACTAAATGAGGAAGAATCTCAATATATGGACGAGGCGGGCATACCCATGCTCGTATCAAGATACATAAACATAACTGTGAGGCCCAAAAAGAGGGACCTGTAGGATACATAAAGAACCACTGTGTATATCATAAGGGTCCAGAAGGGACACAAATCTGGGACATACTGCTGGGCTGATCATGTCTGAGCTGAAAAACTAATGCACTAGAATGACAGCAGTGCTACTGAATGTGGTACCAAAGGAACTGATGAGCTGCTGGATTAGAGTGACAAGGGTCATACTCGCAATGGTACACTAAACTGGAACTGAACTGGGTACTCAAGGAAGCATGGAACTGGATGGCTTCCGAATACAATCACCAACGCAGCCCGCACATCCACGGGAACATATAACTGGGCGTTCCAAAGTGACTCACCAATGTGCTAGAGTCGGGGGAAATCCGGGGTCTTCGACAAATAATGGAAGGGATATAAAATCCTGCACGATTCTCAATGATGCAATCAAGGTGCTGAAGTCGAGCATGTGAGAAACAACCATTCGGAGAGGCAATGATGACTCCTCCCAAAATGGTCCGTAGGAACTCACCACAGATGGTGATGGGTCCAAGGCGCAGGGGCCTCTGGGTCTATCCTCTGGAATAGAGGGGTTGTTGTCGACAGAGGGAGACCTGCAACTATCAAGGCATTGATGTTTCCTTGATAGGAGCGCGAGGTGGAAAACCGAAATGTGATAGTACTGATGGCAGGATTTGAGAAATTGGGGGGAATCACTGGGCAAGTAGAGTGGGTGGACTCAAACTCCCTTTGTTTAGAGTATGATGGCGGGGATGATCAGGAAGCATATGAAACGGACTGGTGGTAAGGGGATCATAGCTATATCGGATCTGGGAAGGTGACTGGGCTGAGGGAGACTCAAGCTATGGTAAAATGGTAGGAAACTGCAGAATACTCTGAACAAAGGCGACCTAAGTGGGGGTACTGCCGAGAGGATCGATCATGGCACCAAGAGGCACGGGGGGACTTCTTCATGGGTTAGGGAATGAGAAGAAGTGTGTATATAAAATGGTACTGTCGTGTGGATTTATACGAGCCCAGGACAGTTCATGCTCGTGGTTGCTTTCAATTTTAAGGAGTTTGAAAGCAAATAAGAAGACTCTGAAGTAATGGAATGGTACTGTCGTGTGGATTTTACGAGCCCAGGATAGTTCATGCTCGTGGTTGCTTTCAATTTTAAGGAGTTTGAAAGCAAATAAGAAGACTCTGAAGTAATGGAATGGTACTGTCGTGTGTATTTTACGAGCCCAGGACAGTTCATGCTCGTGGTTTCTTTCAATTTTAAGGAGTCTGAAAGAAAATAAGAAGACTCTGAAGTAATGGAATGGTACTATTGTGTGTATTTTACGAGCCCAGGACAGTTCATGCTCGTGGTTGCTTTCAATTTTAAGGAGTCTGAAAGCAAATAAGAAGACTATGAAGTAATGGAATGGTACTGTTGTGTGGATTTTACGAGCCCAGGACAGTTCATGCTCGTGGTTGCTTTCAATTTTAAGGAGTCTGAAAGCAAATAAGAAGACTCTAAAGTAATGGAATGGTACTGTCGTGTGGATTTTACGAGCCCAGGACAGTTCATGCTCATGGTTGCTTTCAATTTTAAGGAGTCTGAAAGCAAATAAGAAGACTCTGAAGTAATGGAATGGTACTGTCATGTGGATTTTACGAGCCCAGGACAGTTCATGCTCGTGGTTGCTTTCAATTTTAAGGATTCAGAAAGCAAATAAGAAGACTCTAAAGTAATGAAAGGCCAGGCAAGGAGGAAGTGTTCAATCAAGGAACATTTATGATGACCAAGAACGAGGGTGGGGGGGAACACTAGTGGGCCTCCTTGCGGGGTGAATGAATGGTGGAAAAATAACGGAACATTTGCAGTATGACAGGAGTGGATGGCTCATGTAAAAATTGTGGAACAATCTGATGGCGGCCGATGTGGCACGCAAATCGAGGCAGCAAGGTTTCGGGACACAATGTTGAAATTGTACCAAGTGAGAATGAGAAATGATCTCAAGCATCATCACGACCTCGGAAAAATGAATCCGGCGATATAAAAAGTGGGAAAAACGGAGAACGGTCGAAGTGGCGCACAAACCGAGATGACTAGCGGTGTCTAAAAAATGGGTAAAAAATGATGTAAAAAAAATAATGCAACGAGGTGACCATCGTGACGGTCTCATCATGCTGATTGCAATGGTGGAAACGGTTCAGAAAATGGACTCCGTATGGGTTCAGAATGGCCGAAACAAGAAAAAGGTCAATGGACTATAAATAGTAAGTGGGCCCAACATGACAAGTGTCATTTGTACTATTTGACTTTGACTAGTGATCAGAGTGGACCAGAGCTGAGGTGGCATTTCTAGACGATCCAACCAGCCGATTTCAAATTCGGGAGATACAGGTATTCCGTCAAACTCATACCTGCATTGTTGTTGGGTTCGGCAGGGGGTAGTGGGTCCCAGGGTACTCTTTGTATGGTCCACATGGGGTGGACCGCGGGTTTAGGCTCGACAGCTGCGGTTAGGGACCGCGACTGTAGGCTAGACAGCCGCGGTTAGGGACCGCGACTGTAGGCCTGACAGCCATGGTCGGAAACCGTGGGTTTAGGCCCGATAGTCGCGGTTAGGAACCGCAACTGTAGGCCTAACAGCCGCAGTCAGAAACCGTGGGTTTAGGCCCGACAGTCGCGGTTAGGAACCGCGACTGTAGGCCTAACAGCCGCGGTCGGAAACCGTGGTAGGGAACCCTAAAGCCACGGTTTTGGACCGAGATATTTGGGTTTTTGGTTGGGGGAAGGGTGATTACTATTTGTTCGACATGAGTCTGATGAGTCTACTTTGTGTGATTGACAGGATGCCATAGGTGCTATGGAGAGAGCGGGAGATACCATATGAGATTATGGCCATCGTCCGAGAGGACCACCGGGTACGATCGATGCTGGGACTATTCGGACTGCTGAAGTTTTCCCAGGTACCTATGATGTGGTCAGCAGCATTACTGCTGAACCAACTGGTTGGTTTCTGGGAGCCAGACATACAGGCTTTCCAAGTGCAGGGAGAGAGGGTGGACCTCACCCTGACTGATGTATACTTCCTGACGGGGTTGCCTTGTCTGGGTAGGGTGGCAGACACACAGCCGCGGGTATCTGCGGACATAGATATGGATGACATGCTGGAGCGGTTCTGTGGTCCAGAGGCTCGGGTGCATAGAAATGCACTTCTGGTGAGAGATCTACAGGAGCCAGCAGTGCGGGCCATGGCAGCATGAGTGGTGCGCGTCTTGGGATCCCAGTCACCAGAGAAGGTGTCTGGAGGTCAGATGTAGGTAGTGGAGCGCGTACTGGCCGGTGTTTATTATGTGTTGGGCCAGATGTTCCTGACCTGCGTACAACGGAAGCTGACAGCAGTGAAGGAATCTGGCAAGGGGTTTTGCTATGGTTCCTTTTTATGCTCATTTTTTATGGAGAGGGTACCGATCAGAGCAAGAGGCTTGAGGGAGCCGTGGATGGTGCGGTGGGGTGAGATGATGCGCCGCCGTGGTGGTGGCGATGTGGGTAGGTACTTCACATAGGAGTTGTACTTATAGTGGCTCTAGCTATCGTTGATGCTTGATGATTATCCATATAGAGATATGGATTACACCAGAGACCCAGAGGCACCGCGGCCGCCGGGACAGGCATGGGGACCAGATGATATGTATGGTTTGATTGCATTGTCAGGTTTTATATATGATAGGTGATTGATATATTGTTACTGACAAATGGGTGATCTGCAGATGTGGGCCCGAGGCCGCCGCCAGGGCATGTGGCACGGAGGGGGATTGTGGTCGTTCCAGCTCTGCCTGGGCGGGGGGAGGTGCGTTGCCGAGATGCGGAGGGGACGCTCGAGTCTGTACGAGCCCTACTCGACTGTTTGCTGGTGGGGGTGACTGACGAGGGGTGGTGGGACATCGATCTGGACGTGATTCAGGATTGCATGAGGGCACCCCACGACTTCAAATCTATTGCGATCCGGGTGGCTATCTTGGCGGATAGGGCACGGGCACCAGAGCCCAGACGAGATGAGGATTTGCCGAGGGAGGAGCGAGGGGAGGATTCAGAGGCAGCGGATACCGGCAGTGACGTGGGGTACGACTCTCAGTAGGGAGTGCAGGGGACTCCCCCCGAGTTTTGTAGCTACGGCGTGTATTCTATGAGCTGTAGGGATGTACAGGAATTTTTTGTATAGCTGAGTACAGGGGTACTCAGGGCATGTATAGCACCATGACATGTATTTTTTTGTTGATATATATATATATATATATATGCACATGGATGCATCTTTTTGTGATGTTGTCTTAGTGGTACGCACATGGATGCGCTTTATGATGTGTTATATGTTTGTATTGCATGTGGATGCAAGTAGTCTTAGGATGGTGGGCACATGGATGTGCCTTGTGTATTTTATGTGAGGTGACACATGTATGATTAGGCACATGGATGCCCCTATGGATACAAATGTGGTTTTATGGTTTTATGTATATGGATGAAAATGTTGATGCAATGCAATCTGTTTGGGTTTTTATATATTTTGATGAGATGCTATGCAGGATGGAGGTGTTACATGGTGTGATTGATATGCCAATCTAGGATGTTATTGGCCATTTGATCTGCGACACTATTGTAAGCTCTTGGGACATGTGTGAATGTGATAGATTCAAACTGTCGGCTAAGTTGTTTTGTACGCAGGAATTTTCTAATTAGGCAAGGATCACGCACCTGGTAGTAGTTGTTGAGCTGGGAGACAAGTAGCTAGGAGTCCAGAAACACATGAAGGTGACATATGCCCATCTGGAGGTCAGCAGTCAGGAGACCGGTCACAGCATCATACTCCGCCTGGTTATTGGTAGCGGCACCTATACATATTCCGTCAAGGTGAATCAGTTCATTGGAAGGGGAATATAAGACCCATGATGCAGAAGCCAGGTTAGGAGACCAGCGGCTTGAGCCATCCGTGAAGCCAGTGTACCGAGGTGGAAGATGGTCCATCTGTGGGCATGCAAAAAATGATGAATGTAAGATTATGGTAAACAAGGTGAAAAACAAAAAAGAGAGCAATCTGTACAATGCGGACCAATGAGGTCACGGTTTCAGTTATGGGTAAAAGCGTTTAAGATACAACCCATTACGGGGATTGCATAAAGGGTGGCCTTCAGAATCGGCTAAAATGTATGCCCCCTTGCTGAGGCAAGTCTGCACAATGTAAGGGCCTTGCCACATGGATTCAAACTTTTCTTTACCGGTTTTGTCATGGGCTTGGTCATAGGCAAGGATGAGGTCCCCTTCGTGGAAAGTTCGAGGGTGGACATGTTTGTCATAACCAGCTTTGGAGCATTTTTTGGCCGCTTCGATGTTCTGGAGAGTGGCATGACGATCTTCATCTGCTTGTTCGAGGGATAGCAAACGTTTCTCAAGGGGGGAGGTATCGGGGAGGAGCTCAATGGCGATATGCAAGGCAGGTATCTAACACTCGATGGGGAGGACAGACTCTACACCGTGAACGAGATGAAACGGGGTAAAACTAGTGGCGGTCTTGGTGGAGGTACGGTAAGCCCATAAGGCAGGGAAAAGCATATGGTGCCAATTGGACTTATGCCGGTCAACAGTGCGTTGGAGTATGGTTTTTAGGATTTTGTTAACTGCTTCTACTTGACCATTCCCTTGAGGGTAGTAAGCAGAGGAAAATTGGTGTTCAAACTTGAGGAGGGTGGATAACTCGCGCCACATGGAATCTTCAAAGTGTGAGCCATGGTCTGAGACCAACCTTTTAGGGACCCCGAATCGAGTGATAACATGGTTGAAAAAGAAACGGGCAGCAGTGTCAGTGGTACAGTTGAAGGTGGGCATGGCTTCCGCCCATTTGGTGAAGTAATCGACGTCGACAATGATATACTTATGGCCATTCGCAGATGGGGGTCGACACTCCATGAAGTTGATGGCCCACTTACAAAAGGGACCGACGGTGACGACTGGGTGTAATGGAGCAGGTGGTGTCCGGGCCTTGGGGGTGAAAAGTTGGCAATTATGGCAATGCTTGACCGCAGTGATGCAGTCACTGAAAAGTGTGGGCCAGAAGTATCCGGCGCGGACGACCTTTTGGGCAGTGGCCATCCCTAAGAAATGGCCGCTGGAGGCACCGTTATGACAATCATTAAGGACGTGTTCAGCTTCCTCATGTGTAAGGCAGTGACGAAGAATTGTGTCGACCCCTTGCCGGTAAAGAACATATCCTATGAGGAGGTAGCGAGAGGCCTGGTGACAGATACGACGACGTTCATTACGAGTGACTATGGGGCGGAACTTCTGCGTGCATAGGTATAACAAGATATCACCGTACCACGGGTCATCAGACGAGATAGTGAACAAGTGATTATCAGGTAACTCATCGGAGATAGGTGGGGCCGGGAGAAAGGAAGGGAGATCAGTGATGAGCTGGGAAAGCGCAAGGGCTTTAGTGCTCTTAGGTGTTCAGAATGTGAGGTCATATTCTTGGAGGATAATGACCCATTTAGCCACACGACCTTGCAGGAGCCGCCGGTTTAGGAGATATACGATGGGGTTAGAGTCGTCGACAACTGTGGTATGACTGAGTAAAATGTAGTGTCGCAATTTTTGGACGGAAAAGACCACTGCTAAGGCTAGTCTCTCCTCATATGGGTAACGTAGGGGCGGGCCGGACAAGATCTGGCTGATGTAGTAAATGACATGCTCTTGGTGTGAGGTGTCTTCTTGAACCAAGACTCCAGACACAGCATGCTCAGATGCCGAGACGTAAAGGATGAAGTCCTGAGAGAAATTCGGGGGGGAGATCAAGGGGGCTTGTGTGAGAGCTTTCTTGAGGGCTTTGAATGCAGCTTCTGCTTGCTCGTCCCAGACAAAGGGTACGTGGGTACGGAGCAGGCGCAAGAAACCGTGAACGGTTGTGGTGTAATCAGGAACGAAGCGTCGAAGGAAATTGGATCGCCCTTGCAGACTTTGTAGTTGCCGTAGCGTGCGAGGAGAGGGAAGGTCTAAGATGGCTTGGACTTTCAGGGGATCAAAAGTAATTCCTTTCTGGGAAACAATGAAACCCAACAATCGGCCTGCCGGAACGCAAAAGACACACTTGTGTGGGCTCAAGCGGATCTGATATTTGCGACAATGTAGAAAAACTTGCCGAAGGTCGTTAAGGTGGTCTGATCGTTTCCGGGAATGAGCTGTAAGGTCATCAAGTTAGACGAGCAGGATGTGGACCAAATCATGAAAGCAATAGGTCATGGCCCGCTGGAATGTGGCACCAGCATTTTTTAGGCCAAAAGGCATGACGCGATAGGCAAAGGTGCCCCATGGGGTAGTAAAGGCAGTTTTGTACTGGTCTTCCTTTCGGATTTGGATCTGATTGTATCCGGAAAAACCGTCCATGAACGAGAGGACTTCATGCCCCACACACGCATCGATAAGCTGGTCAATAAATGGCGTGGGGAAATTGTCTTTGGGACAGGCACGGTTTAAATCTCGGAAGTCAGTGCATACTCTAATGGTGCCTTGTTTTTTGTTTACGGGAACCGGGTTTGAAACCCAGGTGGTATAGGCAATGGGATAAATGAATCCTGCCGTGCGAAGTTTCTCAATCTCTACTTTGACAGCTGGGAGTTTTGAGGGATGAATGGGACGCTGTTTCTGACGAACGGGGGGTACATCAGGCCATGTGTCAATGTGGTGCTCTATAATGGCAGGGTCAAGGCTGGGCATTTCGGTATAGGACCAGGCAAAGACATCACGGAATTCTCTGAAGAGTTTTTTGTATTCCTCAAGCTCTTGTTCACTGCAAGAGGCTCCTAAAGTGATGAGTTCAGGGGTGCTTCCTGGGGCCGCGATATAAATTTGGATGATAGGTGAGATATTGGCCATGTTACCCTCCTCGAAGGCGTCAGGAGAAGGAATAGGGTCCTTGAACTAGTCGACCTTGGGGGGAAGGAAGTCTTTGGATTCAACTGCAAACTCGGTAGCGGTGTTAGAGGAGGATTCATCTGGGAGGAAGTATGAACGATGGTGCATGTCATCCCAGGGATACTCCAGGGCAGTGAGAGCCTCGAGAATCTCTTCGTCTGTACGGAAATTTTGTGTCATCAAATCGGTTGACGAGGGAGTATGGACGGAAGAGATCATATAAATGGTATTAATCTCTTCGAAAGGGGGAGAGACTGGGGGGAGGAGCTCCTCATTGGTGGGTGGTCCCATCTCAAGATCTGGATTGTTCATCTCATAGAGAGCTACTCTGTAATCGGGCAGATCGGGACAGTGATTTGTGTAATGTCCGTAAACACCGCATATGACACAGGGGTGGTTAGTGCGCAGGGATTTGTCGCGAGGCTTAGGGGTTGACTCTAGTTGGACAATCGGTATACTGGGGTCATCATCAAGCATTTGCATGTGTTCCTATAATGTCGGTAACTGAGGACATTGGTGAGTCGCATGGCCCAACTCATTGCACAGCGAACATTTGGGAGGAGCATGAAACACAGGGGGGTTTTTTATTGTCTTGGGAGGTGGGACAACAGAGTAAGGTTGGGGGCCTCTGCCCCCAGTGGGTTTGGTAAGAGGAGGGGGGGGGTTCGTGGAGGACGATGGGGTAGCGACACCGGGAGGTGGTTGACTAGTAGTGACAATGGGCTGCACCGGTTGCAGGACGACATCTGGTGTCGGTGGGGGAACGGGAGGCAAAAGATACCAAACGGGTAATCCTAAGGTTAAACCAGGGAGGCTGAGGGTGGCCATGACCGGGGCGCTAACTACTCCTGATGGAGGGAAGAGAAAAGGAATGGTATGGATGGGGGTAGCACCAATGTGGCTAGGTATCAAAGGGGGTTTAGGCAACAAGGGCGGTTGATTAGTAGGAGTTCACGTATTATGGGACAGGGTACACAGGTCAGACACATCAGTGGCAGGTGATGGGGGTGGAATAGATTGGAAGGTCGAGGTCATGGGCGCATCTGAGTAAACTCTAGGCCCCATAGAGGAAACAACTGAAGTGGTGGCACTCAAAACAGGTTGTTCAACCATGGGGAGAACATTTTCGGGTGCTGCGGGGGCACTGGGATCATGGTAGGTGAGTTGGTCAACCTTGACCACGCATCCCTCATGAGGGAACATCATGGTATGAAAAACAGAAGAAGCAACCGCTCGCATGGCATACATGTAGCTACGACCAAGTAAAAGGTTATAATCAAGCTGTGCATTAATAACCTCAATGTTGATGAGGACAGTTTTGCCAGCCAGCTGGACGGGGACGTTAGTTAAGAGGCCTTGTGGTTGAGCTGAACGACCGTCGTAGGCTCGCAACATAGTAGAGGACTGATGGAGAGTGGGGGATCCCATTTTCTGCCAAATGGAGGTGGACATGACACATGTAGAGGCACCTTCATCAATAATGCATCGATGGACGACAAAATTCCGAATGGAAACGAAAACTTGGAATGCTAAAGTGGAAGGCATGCGGGGTTCGGATTGGTCCAAATCAAACGCCATTACATTCGAATCATTTGGATCGATAGCCCCAATGGCTGAGAGTAAAGTCTTGCGCTGCGAAGGGCAATTTTTTAAGACTTCTAACGCAGACATGGCTGCGGGAGATTGGGCTAAGTCATCAACAATGTTGTAGTTTTATGGATCCCGGGCATTGGGGTTATTATTGATACAGCGAAGCGGGAAATGAGGTGCTTTAGGAGTGCCATCTAGGGGAGGTGGAGGTATACGTAACGCCTTATCAGTGGGATGAGCATTAGTGGGTTTATCGGTGGGAGGGGCTTCAGAGGTGGAGCCATATTGGTTCCGCTGGGTCTGGAGGTTGACTTCATCGGAGGACATCATCAACAAGTGGTGGGTACCTGAGTCAAACATGGGTTGATCAGGAGCAGCGTAAGTGATTTGCTGTTGGGTTAGCGCGTTGGCTTGAGGGGGAGCCAACGGTTGAGTGTTCACTACGCATTGGTTTGGTAAGGGGTTTTACAGCACCAAAGGTGGCTGCTGAGGTTGTGGGGGGTTGGGTGGTGCTTGAGGAGCCGCCTGCCCTTGGCGGTGGGCATCTTCAGCCCAAAGTTACAGAACTCGCTCCATGTGTGGGAAAAAATGTGTGTAGTGGCCATAGACCCTGCAAATAGAACAAGGATGGTTTGTTCGCAAATTGGGGTTTTTAGCCTGCTTGGGCGGGCGATCTGGGTTTTGGTTAGCAGGGGCCGCATTATTATTATCAGGGGGATTAGGGGGTTGACCAGCTTGGTTTGTAGGTTGGTTGTTCCCACGATTCCGGCCCCTGCCGCGGTTTTGTTGGCCCTGGTTGCGTTGGTTGTTCTGGTTTTGCTGCGGGTTTTGTTGGGCGTAAACTTGCCCTTGGGCAGCAGGTGGATTCTGAGGTTGCGCAGGTGCTGGAGCAGGTAGCGGTGGTTGATATGTAGGTGGAGGCTGCGCAGGTGCAACAACTTGAGCGAGTTGCTGATAGGGCTGCGGAGCAGGTTGTAGGTTTCCACAGGGGCGGCCTGTGGCGGGTAATAAGCGGGTTGGGCTTGTGAAGGTGCAGGAGATGGGGCAGCCTGCTGGTGGTAGTAGGGATGAGATGCGACCGGGGGGACGTAAGCGGGAGGCGCATGACTGAAACACTGCGGTGGACATGAGGGTCCATGGGAATGGTGGTGATGTGTCATGGGAGCATATGATTTGGTTGCTTTGGACTGTGAGGTAGTCGGCGAAAGGTCAGGGCCAGGGGTAGGACGTGCTATGGAAAACTGTTGAGGATGCGAAGAGACACGGCCAATGATGCCCTCGGCAGCGTGGGATGCCCCCGGCGCATCGTGCTGGGAGGAATCGCTGCGAGGGGCGTCAAGTATAATGGTGTAGAGATAACCTGACTGGGCGTAAATGAGGTCAAATTGTTGGGCTTTAAGGATGGCCTCTTCTTCAGACTGGGGTCTTCCGGATGCCACATCCTTAGCAATAACAGGAAGAAGGGATTTGAGGAACCAATCTAGGAAGATACGGTCATCTAATTTGATCTTGTATAAGCTACGGCGTCGACGCCACTCATGAATGTGGTTCGTTATGTGGGTAGCCGTGTTTTGTCTGCATGATAGAAGGATCTCAACGCCCGCGTCATAGCGGACAGGTAACTGGAAGAACTGCAGGAAGGTTGAGGCAAGGGAAGTAAAGGTGGCATGGGTTCCATGGGGTTGCTCGATATACCACTTGGCTGCAGAGCCAGTGAAGGTGCGCTGTAAGAGATGGAGGCGAATAGAGTCATCCACTATGGAGTTGGACGAACACCATAGATGGAAGGACATGATGTCGTTTTGTGGGTCCTCACCTGCCTTGCCCTCGAACTTAGGGATGTCAGAGGGGACCTTGGTGGGCATGTGAGGCCATGCAGGGTCGTGTCGGATAGGGTCGTTGGTCAATCTGGCTAGGTCAGGCAGGTTGAGGCTAGCCATGAATGGAAAACTAGAAGAAGGATGTGACACAGTAGTGGGTTGGGCCAAGTTGGGGACAATGCCCCCAAGTGGAGGGGTAGTGTTAGGGAGGTTGCCCCCAAGTGGGGGAACTAAGGTGGTATAGGACGGTCCTGCACCACCATGGGTAGTGTGAGCCACTGATGGAGTGGGAATAGGTATTCCCGCTGCGGGAATAGGTGCCGTGAGGGGAACGGTAGATGGGGGCCCTATGGAGGGCATACCCACAGCGGGTGTGGTCACTGGTGTAGTGGTGGATGTGCCACCAATGGTCCCTACCATGAAGGGAGTGGAAGTCACGCCAGCCATGCGGCTAGTAGGGGCAGTGTAAATGGGGTTCTCAGACTCGGGCTCAGAATCAGAAGTAAAATAAGGGGTGTCAATATCTGGTGACGGAGTCCTACGCCGCTGATGAGTGGAGTCAAGTGAGGATGACCTGTGTCGATGACGGGTGGTGTCAAGTGAACCGTGCTGTGGGGGTTCGCCCCTGAGGCGCTGAGAATGTCTCGGGGACTCAATGGTGACAGATGGTGTCAAATCTCTGTGGGTTGAGATGAGTAAAAAAACAGCTCAAAAACCCTAATGCAACCGAGTGTGCAGAAGGAGAGCTCAAAAAATAGGGCACTCAGGCCAACAACCAACTCAAAACACCTACTGTAACAGCTGTGCTACAATAGGTGGAGTGTCAACAGAAATGGTCAGAATACCAACAAATAACAGGTTTCCTAAAAATAAAAAACGGTGGACTCACTAGACCAAAAGGAGGTAAGGGAGCATGCAAACACCTAACTAAAAGTATTCTGACTCAACTAGACATATCCTCTGCAAGGTGATGAAATCCAAGTCAGACAATATGAATAGGAAATCCAAGTGGCTAGGATATCCCCCTACCGGGAGGGATATCGGGTAGTCAGTCCTAGAAGAATGGCAACTAAGATACCCCGTTCATGACACGTCCAGAAAGGTGAATCTACCTTTTGGTCATTTTACCACAATACCCCTATACAGGGATATCCCAAGAACTGCAAAAGGTAGCCCTTCAGTTACTAAATGGAGTGCGGTATTCCACTCAGGCCTCTGGAACCAATCTCGCGACTTCAACCCTCCTAAGGGAGAGGCCCTCTGGTAAACTGGTGGTGACCGTGCCAAAAAGTACTAGGGGATTTTGGTTCCCTAATTGGACAACAATTAAGTCTCAAGTGTAAGTAACCGAGGGGTGTTATTGGAATCCTATCCCCCCAATCCTCCCTAACTACAAAGATTCTTTTGTGTTCCCCAAGTGGGGTTAGAATATTGGTTGAGTTAAGTAGTTTTTTAAGGCTCACTTGAATTAGGTGACAGAGTGTGTGCTCGTGAGGTGATGAACCTGAAATAGAAGTGCCACACAAAGGGGCAACCTTCTAACAATAATATTGAATCCACAACTTTAACATGCAAAATTTTCTGAATTAAAATGCTGAAATTTTAAATAGATTCTGTAAAATGGAACAGAAATGATGTTGCAGAAAAGGCTGTAAGGAAGTAGGGCTGCAGGTGGAACAGATGGCTGTGTAGATGCAGAAAATGTTGCAGCAAAGGGGCTGGGTTCAAAAACAGGACCGCGGGTCTGTGGCGAAATCGGGCGGTCGAACCGCGGGTTTGAGGGAAACAGGCGCAGATAGGTCGCGGCTTTCTGGCCGACAGAAGCAGTCGAACCGTAGGAAAATGGCAGACAGACACGGTTGGGTCGCAGCTAAGGGGTTGAAAGTCATGCTCGGGACGCGGGAAAATGGATGACAGGTGCAGTCAGAGCACAGCAAATAAGCTGATTAGCCACGGTCGGATCGCAGGTAACAGACTTGAATCCGCCGGCAGGGCACCGGAGACAGTCTGATAGCCGTGGTCGGGTCGTAGGTAAAAGCCTGAAAGACGCGGTCAGGATGCGACTGCAGAAGGAAAAAATGCGGTTTATGGCGGCTGAAAGGGATAGCTGAAAGGAAAAAACTAAATAATTTTTTAAACTGAAAACAGAGATTCAAAAGAAAACCAGCGGAGTCGCCAAAACTGTGGCTAGGGTTTTACCCCTAGCTTGTGCGAATGAGCACCTACTAAGGAGAAGTGACTCCTTAGTAGCAGTTTAGTAAAATGTAAATAAAAATGCTAAACAGAAAAACAAACTACTCTAAATATATGGATGAAACAAAACAACGAAATGTAAAGAATGGTTTTTATATTGATATTACCTCCAGTGTGAAGGTTGGTGAAGCTCTTTGCAGTGATCCAAGACAGTTGCTCTAAGCTCCAGCCTGCTCCTTCTCCTTCTCCGATGGTGGAAATGGGCCAAAAGGGGCTCTTAATGGTGAAAGTAGCTCAAGGGTGAGCTAGGGTTTCCAGAGCTGTTTTGGCAGAGTAAGGATGCTTATGATTGTGGATGTGAAATGAGGGGTCTCCATCACCTATTTATAGTTTTTTAGTGGTGGAGTGCTGGCCCATGGTTTTGGAAACCATATGGTTTAGGGTAGCTGTTTAGGGTTTTTTCCTCCTTTTCCTCATTATTTTATATTTTTTCTTCCCTTTTGGGGATTTTTGCTATTTTAGAGGAATTTTGGATATTTTTGGAGGAAAATGCCTTTTGGAGGCATTTTAGGCCTTTTGGAGGCTTTTTAGTGGGATTTTCAGGGGTTTTAAGGGAAATATGGTAGGAAAATGGACAAATGAGTCATGTAATGGGGTAGATGAGGTAGTGAACACTTTTTTGGTGTTAACAGGGCTCCGCTCCTCAACCTCCCCAAACTAGCAATTTGGATTAGTAAAACCTATGAATGAGGATACGAAGTAGGTGAGGTACGAACCCTTTTCCTGAGGTACGAGGGTGAAAGAACGAAATTTTATACCCCAAATGGCCACTAATTTTCATGAAAGAACCCTGCTTTTTAGCCTGTTAATGAATATACGAGATATGGCTGTGAAAACAAGTGGAAAACTAGGGGCATATTGTTTTGGTGGATTGAATATTAGCATCTATCCCAATCGAGCAATAGACAATGTGAATTCACAGAAACCCCAATCGAGCAATAGACAGTGTGAATCTGAAGCCATGAGGAGGATAGAACCCAAAAGGGTCTCAAACTCAAAGGTGGAAGCATTAAAAGACATACCTGGCCAGACATGTTCGATGCTCGTGGATGAAATTGGAGGGTGATAGGAAGCCTGCAAGCAAATGCGTTCACCTACGTTCACCTGGGTTCACCTGCGTTCACTTGCATTCACCTAGGTTGAGCTCAAATGCGTTCACTTGGGTTGGGGAGATGCAAATGCGTTCGGGGGTTGTGAGGGACGAAATTGGAGGCGGCAAATGGCAAATGTATCAATCTTTATTTGATAAACGAATTGGTGTTACATTGTAATATGTATTTATTAGTAATATGTAATATGTAATATGTAAGTCACATTTAAGTCACATGTAATATGTATTTATTAGTAATTTTTTTTATTTTTTTTTTATTGTATTTATTAGTAATGTTGTGATAGATTTCCAATTTCTTTTCAAAGTTTTAAATGGATTTAAAATTAATAATCACTTAATTCATGGTACACTTATAAGTTACATTATTCTCTTTTTGAAGAAACAAAAGTTTCTATTTTTTTCAATGTGTATATGGAATGGTTTTTATATGTTTATCCTATAGCTACGAAGAAGCTTAATAGATGATAATTTTGTTAAGGGGCTTATGTTTTTAAGTTGACAGTGTTTAAGGGGCTATCATAAAGCTGGATTATGTATGGATCTATATTATGATAGTATTTTGTTAAATCTCGTTTAAAATCAAATTTATTTTGATTAAAAAAAAGTTATTTTTGGTAAAGAGAAATTAAGATTAAAATATGTAATTAATAAGAAATGATTAGTCTTTTTTTTATAGAAGATTGTTTCTTGTTTTCCAAAACAGTGTATGAATAGTTTGGGGATGTATCAAGGTAATGCTTATCTGAAGAATATAATCTTTTATTATTTTATTATATAATAAATAAAACATGATATAAAATATTTATGAATTTTAATGAATTTTAATAAAACAAGATTTGAATGAATTTTAATTTAAATATAAACATGTCATTTTTAAGATAGATTTGTGTTAGAAGACCAT
>LPNX011038714.1:3133-65956 GCA_001517045.1 Pseudotsuga menziesii
AGCTACAATAGCTTCATGCGATGGAAAAACATCATCGGGGCAATCATGTGAGTGAGATGACTCTACTGCCCATGTCAAAAGCACATATGGGTCCTCCTCCTCTGTCCATGAAGAGGAAGGACTAGGCTCTGCAACCTGATCAAGATTCGCTTGATAAGCCACCGTCATTGCAGGCAATGGCATGTCAGTTTTAGTGGGCACACTCGAAGTACCAAGTAAAGGAAGAATCCAAGGATCTTCCATATGGGTAGTGCAAAAAGACACCATATTCAATGAGGATGAAGCCCCACCAAAACTGGACCCCATCATTAAAATGAGCGTAGGACAATTAAAGGTTCCCATAAGAGAAGGATACATACCTACGCCCACACTCCCAGTTGCCGGCTGAGAATGATCGATAATCAGGATAGAAGCACCCTTTATGCTGTATTGACACTCAGATTTTGGAATGATGTTTGATTAATCGTAACTATATTCCCATTAAATGGAAAGCATATCACTCGAAAGAGGGAAGAAGCTATGGCTTGCAGACTATACATCCGATTTCGACCCAGCAAAAGATTGTAGTCAAAGGGTGCATCAACCACCTCAACCTAGAACGCGATGGTCTTCCCTCCCAATTGGACATTTAAGGAAGGAAGAATTCTGTGCGGCCGAAACGATCTACCATCAAAAGCTGTCAACATAGTAGCAGATTAAGACAACTCGGAAGAACCTAAGCCCTTCCAACAAGACAAAGACATCACGAAAGCGACAACGCCTTCATTATTGACAGTGCGCTTGATGGTGTTGTTAAGACACTCTACATGAATCAAAAGAGTCATGTAGTAAGGAAAGCAAGGCTGTACTCCCATGGTTTCAAATTTGATCATAGTGGAAGAGTTATAATCATTGACCCTAAGAGGAGATAACAAATATTTCCTCTGCGGAGAATAACTCTGAAGCACTTCTAATTCATACATTGCATAAGGAGTCTAGCCCAAATCCTCGACAACTGAATAGTTCTGGGTGGCTTGGGCATTAGGATTGTGCCCCGATATCTTTAAGAATCCATTAGGAATGTGAGGTGGAGCTTCAGGTTTATCCATAGGATTTTAAATTCGCAAAGGGCTCTCAGGTGGGGAAGGTTCTTTCCCAAGGTCTGGTTGTGATGAACCATAGTCTTTTATATGGGTCACAACCTTAGCAGCACTCATCATGTTGATGCATCCATGACCACTAGCGGCCTTCGCTTGGTTTTGATTTCCACCTAATGCGCAACCAAGATTAATGGTCTTCGAGTTCATATTTTGATTGTTGGGTAAAGGATTAGTTAACACAGCTGGGCTCTGTGCTATGAACCTCGAGGCATCTTCCATATGCGGGCACAAGTGAGTGAGATGGTCCTCCTTACACAATTTGCAAGGAAACTTCACCTTACGATTAGATTGCTTCCCCCCCCAACATTAGTGTTCTTTTCATTATTATTAGCATTTTGATTCTTGTTCCCACCCTTACGATTATTTTTTCCTTTTTTCTTATTCCTTCTAGGCTGTTGGTTTCCTTTCGGGTTTGACGTTTGCACGGAAAGTAAATTCACCGATTGAGTAGGTTGAGATGAAGCCGTAGCTTGTGCCGACGTAGACTGGTTAATTGAAAATTGGCTCACTTGTTTCATAACTGAGTCCACAGGTTTGGTACCTGTACAACCCACAATACCATCGGCATGTGGCCTAGGCTTGACCTTGGGGTCGAAATTGGACCTAGGAGCATTGGGTATAATCTCATACAAAAGTTTGGATTGAGCAGAGATCAAATCCAACTCTTGTACACTAAAAATAGCTCGTTCCTCATTTTGAACTATGGATGTCGAAACATCCTTCGCTATGTAAGGTAATAAAGATTTGAGGAACCACTCAAGAAGAAAATCTGGTGGTATAAAAGCTTTGATTAACCATTTTCGTCTATGCCACTCTTGAATATGATCCAAAATGTGTGTGGCTTTATATTGCTGGAAGGTCGACAAGAGTTTGGTACCAACGTCGTAACATACATGTAGCTGGAAATGATTAAGGAAAGTTAGTGCAAGATCATCAAATGTAACATAAGCCCCCCTCGGTAACTCTATATACCATTTCGCTGCAGGACCCATTAGGGTGCGTTGAAATAGCCTCAAACGAATGGAATCGTCATGTAAGGAATTGGAAGAGCACCAAAGGTGGAAAGTGGTGACATGCTCACCGGGATCTTCACTAGCCTTCCATTTGAACTTGGGAATGTCCGAAGGAAGCTTGTTAGGGACAACCGGCCATGCCAGGTTATGAGACACAGGATCATTCATCAATATTTACAAGTTAGGCAAGTTCAAAGTTGCAAGGAAAGGGATCCTAGGTTGAGCCAGTCGATTCCACGCTCCCTGGTAGTTTTGATTCGTGTAAGGTTGATTGCTATAAATACCATGGCCTTGGCCATAATAACCTCCTCCCACTCGACACATGTAGGGTTGCATGGAAGCATTATGATGTGGGGTGCCTTGATTATGAGGTGCTACAAATCCATAATTAGAAGAATAAGTGGGTTGTTGATACTCGTACCCATAAGGTTGATAGTTTTGTCCATAGTGTGGTCCATACGAATGTCCATGAGAAGCTCCATAAGGTGTTCCATGGGATGTACCATGAGAATGTCCATATTTAAGGGTATGTGAAGCTACAGAGGTTGGAACATGAGACGATCTAGACACAGGTACATGACCTACTGACACAATAGGAGGTACTTGAATCCGAGATACTACCGTGTGAGCAGTAGCAGAATGAACATGGCTAGTAGCAACATTCCGGCCTGAAGGCCCACGTGAACTACGGGGAGGATGAGTCGTTAAAAACACATTCGAAGGAACAGGGTTTGAAGATAAAGAAACATGTGAAGGAATGTAAGTGGTGTTCCCAATGTTCACTCGTCTAGGTTCTGGTATCCGCATAGGATTACTAACACTAGGTTCAGGATGAATATGTGAAGTTTCCTCCACCACAGAGATGGAGGGTGCAATGTGACTAGTGCCCCCAAATCTCTCCGCATGGAAAGGGATGGGAGTGCTCCTAGGCATAGTGTTAGGACCAACTTCTGACTCAACATGATGTGTCGAACTGGGTGTAGGGATATCAAACATGTCATATCTAACATAACTAATGCTTACGGGTTCATGGTGAGTCTCGTCACCTTGAAACCAATACTTGGCGACCTGTGAATGAGGGATCATAACCAGATCGTGAAGGTTGTTCATGTGAAGAATCATATGTGTTAATAGGATCTTCCTCCCCAACCTCATGAGGTGGAGAAGACATCTCTGGAATCTCATCCTCATGATCTCCCATGGCGTGTGAATCAAAGTGAGAAGTAGTCCCCTGGACTGTTTGGTTCTCTCTCCCAAAGGAGGAGGAGACGTGGAAGACAGAAGCCCTGATAAACGATGATAATGGCGGGGTGCCGAGCCTGAATATACAATGACTCAAAAAATAAAAAGACTCAATCTAATTATGCAAACCCTAGGAAAACTAGTGTGCACAGAGCATACACCTATCAAAAGTAAAGCTAAATCGCAAGAAAACAAGGTTAGGATATGTGAGCTCCCGAATGAAGCATGTATGTCTCACCTAGGAGAGGCTTGAGACTCCCATACACAATAAGTAGAGGCTCGTAACCAATTATAGTGGCCCTTAGCTTCAACACATATAGCGACTATGTTTTCCGATCCCTACCTGGCCATGACACCTGTAGAATAACCTTTGCAAATACCCCCTTGATAACCTAGGTAAGGCAACTAAGGTCACCTCGATATAATAAATGCTCAAGCAGATAGATGCAGGAGGGATTGACCGTATGGGTAGGGTAGAAAATCTTGAAACTCTCGAAAGAGCCCCCAAATACAAATACAATCTTGGAAATATCTCCAGTGTTACTCAGTTACAACCATGGTTCATCCCAATCATAACTGCTCACACTGCCTCATGCTTAACTCCCTTGTAAGAGGAGGATCCTAAGAACACTAATTATATAAAGGATTTCACACTCTCACCTGGACAGACACCTAAATGTTTTGTTTAGTGGTCTTGGAGAATTTACTCACAATGAACTATTCCAAGACCCTAAAACCTAGTCTTGTTGGTGCACCCTAAAAAAGAAAAGAGTGTAATTAATTTTATTATGCATTGATTTTAACTGGATTTATTAATCAAAGGGTAAATGGTAGTGCAACTAATTATGTTATGATGCAACAAGAAGTAAAATGCACACCTAACAATCAATGCAAATGCACTGTATTAAATGAAAAACAAGGTATGCTACTACGTGAAGTGAACATTTTTTCCTTCAAATGTATATGCAATCATTTTCTATATGAAAATATGACTAATGTTCAAAAAGCAAACCTAATGCAAGTACCATGCTAAATGCATAATGCAAACAATGCATAAAAAAGAAAAATGTTTTTTGTATTTTTGAATTAAATGAGATAAAAAGCAAAAGTATGACTCTACAACCCTCAGACTCTGCAAGCACTCACAAACAACAGCCAAGCAAAGCACCAAGGTAAAAGAGACCTAATGCACTAATCCCAAAACAAAAAATAGAAAATGAAATGACAAGAACCTTTTTCAAAAATGAACTCAAAAAGAGTCTCTGGTCAGAAACAAAGGGGAGATATAGACTCCAGAAGCAACAAAGAAGACTCGGCAATCACCCAAACTCACCCAACTACTCTTAATCTTCCCAAAAAAGAAAAAAATCAGGGCATACATGACTGTTCTCAGTAAAACTGCGTACATACACAATTTTTCTAGGAAAACCCGCGTGTATACGTGACTGTGAAGGCAAAACCCGCGTATAGGAAGAAAAAGAAAAAAAAAAGGTAAATGGACAAACTAAGACAAATTTTACTTCTCTAGGATACTACTAGGTAGTGATGCCCCCAAGGCCTGACACAGAAACAGAAAAATCAGAGTAATAAAAGTACATTGAATGCCAAAAAACCCCAAATAAAAACAACTAGGAACCTCCCCAGTATGGTTGCCAATTCTGTTATGGAGAAAACTTCCTATGGCTTGGGGTGTACCACAACAGACAGAGAAACCACAGAAATGAATCCCTTCCCCATATGCAAGAGAAATACAACATCTAACACTAAAGGATCTCGAAACATACCTTATTCCGGACGGTTGTAGTAGATCCCCATTGAGCTTTTTCCAATCCCGCTTGCGTTAGCAATTTACTCTCAACAATAGTAAACAAGGCAAGCATGCTATATGATATAGTGTTAGGCCTACTCTAGCATATATAATCAATGATACATAAGAAATTAAACACATCCATGGATTCAATATTCATTTAAATGCATATCATTGGAAAGGAAAAAATATTTCTATTAAATAAATCAGAGATTACACAAGTGACAACCTCTGTCGGCACATCTGCGAATTGGAGAAACTGAGTCCTCCACTTGGGTCTCCACCACCTCAATCCTCCATCTCTTGATAGCAAGCTCACAAGCAAAGGAAACCTTGGGAAGAACACAAAGTGATCCAAGGGACGAAGGGATGCAGACTCAAGTATAAGCAAGCTATGATAACAATGGACTATAGTTGTCTTGCTCTTCAATTCCCCCTCTTTAATGGATCCAAAGGGTTCCTTATATAGTGCTTCAATGGGCTAATGGAAGGTCAAATCCAACCGATCTCGAGGCATATGGAAGGCCAAGAGACAAGTGACTTGGATCCATATCAAGGAAAACTCCAAAAATATTTGGCCTTTTGCACACATCCCATGTACGTGGGTTTAGGGGTAATATCCACGTATATACGCGATAAAGGGATTAAAAGTCACGTATAGCAAATAATGAGTATTTTTAGGGATAATCTTGGAAACATCAAAGGTACAAAAATAGTCCATGGGGTCCAAAGAGTCTGTAGAGGGACAGGGAAGGCCATAAAAGTGTGATCAACCATGTGTGGTAAAATCAGCTATAACAATGTATATATTAATTTATATAAGATTTATTATATTGCTATGAGGTGTATATTAATTGTCCTATAATTAAGGGGGATTTGAGTCTACACATCCCTAGTGTGGGTGTTGACTAATGTTGTGAATCTCTTTCACCATATGATAGATAGGGTGTTGGAGTATTGGTACAACCGCATGGTATAACCGTTTCACCTTTGGGAATATAAAAATGTGGACTAACCTCCACTCCTAATAATAGGGCCTTGTGCTTGGTTTCATATGTTCATCAACATTACAAGTTTTGGTGTATCGACAAAACTTACATGGTATCAGAGCTAAGGGCTCAGGTTCAATTGCCTCGAGCTATGTCGGGGGGAAGGGGGGGGGGGCATTGGAGCATCGGTACAATCACATGTTATAACTGCCGCACCTATGGGATTATAAAAACATGGACTAACCATCACTCCTAATGATAGGACCTCGTGCTTGGTTTCATATATTCATCAACATCTGTAGCTTTTGGTGTAAAAATAAACCTTACATAGGGAAACTCTCTAAAAGATTGGCTCTTAGGAGAATTTTGGATCTTTGCAAAACAAATAGTTGTTTACTTCATGAGACTTTGTCGACAAGAGAATATATTGAATCAGTTCTACACTCCATTCTTCCTAGATGGGATTTTCACTCTCTGGGGGACTGATTATTGGCTCGAATTCTAAAACAGTAAGTTGTAACTCTTGTAGGTGGATTTCAAATGGTCTTGGATCTGATTTCACATATAGGGATATTGACATCAATTTTACTTTACTTAACTTGTATGGCCCCCACTCTTGGAGAGAAGAATTTTGGGACAACATTAGTAGTGCATATTTTCACTCATCAGGTTTTATTTATATCTTATCTAGAGACCTGAACTTGTCCATAGGTTAGTCTGAGACTGGGGGTCTTTCTAGTAAAAAAGTTCCGTTATCTAATTTTTTATCCAATAAAATTGAAGAAATGAATTTATTGGATATTTCCCTGACTGTCCCCACCCCAACTTGGAGGAGTAAACACATTGGTGCACAAGCAATAGCCAAGAGGTTAGAACTATTTCTCATTAATGAATATCTAATGATGAATGTTCTTATGATAAAGCAATGGGATGGCTCTGAGAGTACATCATATCAATTTCTTGTTTTTCTGGAGATGAAAGGGGATAACACTAAGCCCCAATCACCCTTTAAATTTAATGTAAATTGGCTAGAGGATGAAGTATTTCAAACCATGGTTCAAAAAAACTGGAAGGATTATGATGTTGAATCTCAAGAATCAATGACGATTCACTTCCTTAATAATCTAAAAAATTTGAAATCCCTTACCATACCATGGATCAAAGAGAACAAAGTCAGAAATGAATAGGATCTCATTTAGATTGAAGGTGACCTCTATATTTTTTACCATCCTCATCTTGAGGGTTTCATCAATTCAGAGCAATGTAACTAGATCATCCAAATGAGATCCAGAAATAATTCATTATTGCTACTGGTTTGAAGAGTCGTGCACTATGGATTCAAGATGGTGACAACAGCTCTAAATATTTTCATAATTTTATAAATCATAGGATCCAAATGAACTCGTTTTGGGAAATTGAGGTTGAGAACAATATTTCGGTCACTGGCTTCTCTCAAATTGCTAAGGTTTGGGTCAAGCACTTTACTGATCAATATAGAGAAGACAAGAATGTGTCAATGATGCCCATGATGGAAGTCTTAGCTCATTTCCTGAGACCTGTCTCCAATGATCAGAATGTTATTGATGCTGCCTTTATGAAAGAGGATCTGTTACATGCGATCAAATCCATGCCCCCCTGAAAAGAGCCTTGTTCTAGATGGCTATCCCATTGAATTTTATTTGGGTATGTATGATACTATTTGTGTTTATTTACTTAATGTTATAGAGGAGTCTAAAAAAAAGGGGTGAATTCTCGTTGCATTCAATACCACCTTCTTAACTCTAATTTCAAATAATGATAAGGTAAAGAAAATGGGAGACCTCTGACCCATATCTCTATGTAATGTAGTGTATAATCTCATTGCAAAAATTATGGATGAAAGATTGAAGATTATTTTATCAAGCACTAGTACCCCAGGGAAATTCACCTTCTTAGAGGATCGTCAAGTCCATGATGCAATCGACATTGTGCGGGAAGTATTACATTCTATAAAAATTGTGAAAATATCTACAGTCATCATCAAAGCAATTCTCACTAAATCTTATGAAAATGTTAACTGGACATTACTTAGACTTATTCTACTTCAGATTAGTATAGACCTACCTATTGTAAACTATATTTTGTCATGTGTTCAATCAACCAGTTTTACAGTATTGATCAATGGCTCTGCATCAACCTTCTTTAGACCTAGACGGGGAATTCAACAGGGATGCCCTCTTCCTCCCCTTTATTCCTTCTCATTATGGAAGGCCTTAGTCATATTATTACATCACCTGGGACCTTTGGGTGAATAAGAGACCATCACTTTGGGGTATATATATTCATTACCCATTTTCTTTTGTTGATGAAATCCTTCTTTTCTTAGATGGATCCATAAGAGAATTGCAAAAAAATAATGATATCCTTGTGTTATTCTTTGCAACAATATGTTTGTTATGTAATCGTCAGAAATATTCCATTTATATATTGAATAATGAATAAGTTGATTCTAACTGGATAATAGAGATTTTTGAATTTGCTTATTGTGATGTTTCTCTAGGCCTAAAATACTTAGGTTTTACCATAAAACCAAATGATTATTCACTCATGGAATGGGATTGGTTAGTACGCAGGGTGGAAAGAAAAGTAAATCTATGGT
The DNA here is from genome assembly GCA_001517045.1 of Pseudotsuga menziesii. Lineage (NCBI taxonomy): Eukaryota > Viridiplantae > Streptophyta > Pinopsida > Pinales > Pinaceae > Pseudotsuga > Pseudotsuga menziesii. The sequence goes on from LPNX011038714.1 coordinate 11,962, forward strand.
GTAATAACGCATTATCCAAAGAAGGGCACCTCAACCTTATTAAATATGTTGTGGAGCGTATGTCGATTTACTAGACTACGATCACATATGTCCCATTGGGTACCTTTAATTGAATTAGAAAGATCGGATTTAATTTCTTATGGTGCAAGACATATGACCATAGACCCTTCCATTGGATATCATGGAAATCAATTTCCCTCCCCAAACACCTTGGGGGATGGGGCTTAAAGGATCATCACGTTTTCTTGAAATCCTTAGTAGCGAAAGGCATCTGATGAATTTGGACGAGCAAGGGATTTTGGGTAAAAGTTATACATGAGAAGTATATTCATCCAAACACTATCATGAATTGTCTTAGAGCCCCATATATTCAGTGTGGACATTTTTCCATTTTTTTGAAATATCTTGCATTGGATTTTGATGTTATTGGGGATGAGGTTACCTGACACATCGGAAATGACAAATCTTTCAGAGTGGTTTTTGACACATGGACTATATCCAAAATTGATTACAGACTGTCGATTCCCATGGTTGGCCATCTTACTGATCTGGGCTTGATATTTTTACATCAATTTTATGACCCTCAAGACTCAAATATCTATCTATAGGCCTGGTTATCGTTTGAACAGATGGATTTTATAAATGAATAAAAACATATCATGGACTATTATATTAAATCTCTATCCATCTATCATATTTCTTTGATAGAAGAGGAGGATAACATTCAGTGGTTTAAGAATCCTTTGGGAGGATGTTACATACCAAACTATGGTTACAATATGTTGAGAGAAGCTAAAGATCATCCTCCCTTAGAGTGGTTAATTAACTATATCTAGAAATTACACTTCCCCCTTAAGGAAAAAATATTTTTGTGGCTTACTCTACCAGGAAAAGTCCTGGTCTGGGACCATCTTATGAATATTTATGTGGTCAGTCTCGGAAGGTGCCCTGTATGCCAAATTGAAGGTGAGAGTATCCCACACTTGTTCATTAAATGCACATACATATATGATATGCGGATACATTCTTGTGATTCACACAAACTATGTTTATATGAAGCAATTAGCTTCAGGACATGAAATCCATATTTAAATAATAATTTATGATATATATTGAATATGGTGAATATTACAATTGGTACTTTCCTTTATAGGCTTGAGTGTGTACAACGAAAGGTCGCACCCTTTCAGATTCTAGTTAACTAGTTTACTTAATATTTATTTAATATTTGTTACATTGCCACTCCCTTTAAGGAAGCTTTGTCCTCAAAGTTGTGTTAGAGAAAGATGTAGTTGTCGGAATTGTTTAGATTCCCATGTGGCATCTTCCTCCGGGAGGTTTTTCCATTTTATAAGGTACTCTTTAATTAATCTCATCCTTAATCTTCTTTCTCTGGTAGTAATGATATATTCCGGTTCAAAAATAATTCTTCCTTCATCATCTAACATGGGAAGTAGTGTTTGTTCCTGTTGGTGTTGACCTATCATCCTTTTTAAGCATGAAACATGGAAGACATTGTGGATACAACTTGATTTTGGTAGCTCCAATGCATATGCCGCGTGGCTGATCTTCTTATTGATTTGATATGGGCCATAAAATCATGGAGCTAATTTATTCTTTCCACTTTTTTTTAGTGACAAATGTTTATAGGGTTGTAATCGTACAAATACCCAATCTCCAACTTCAAATTCTCTTTCTGTTTGACGTTGATCTACTTGCTTCTTCATTGTATTCCTTGTGGTGTTTAGATTCTCTTTAAGCATTTGTACAACCTTTTGATTTTCTTCTAAATGGTCTTTTACTAAGGTAACCCTTGCTTGGTTGGTAATGATATCCTTCCATTTTGGGGGTGCATATCCATAGAAGGCTTGAAAAGGTGTCATTTTTGCTAATGTGCGATAAGTAGAATTATACCGCCATTTTGCAAGATGTAACCATTGAACCCATTTATTTTGTTTGTCAGTTATGAAGCAACGAAGGTAGGTCTCCAAGTATTTGTTGACGAATTTTATCCGGCCATCTGTCTGAGGATGATAAGATGAGCTCATGTTAAGTGTCATTCCAATTTTCTTGCAAAATTCTCTCCAAATATTACCTTTAAATTTGGAATCCCTATCACTCATGATAATCTTGGGGAAGCCATGTAACTTGTAGATATTTTTATAGAAGGCTTTTGCGGTTTCCTTTGCAGAATCAGTTCTCTTTACTCCTATTAAATGTGCATATGGGGTCACCTCATTTCGGTGGGGTCGCCTCATTTTTCCATTCAAACTTTGGATATTGATTTATGTTGTTAATTATGGAGAAAACCTTTGCATTATTAGCATATTTGGTTCGAATTTCGTCCAAGAATTCTAGGATTACCATTGATACAACATAGACTTGTACCTCTTCATCTTTCCTTGATAGGGCGTCAGCTACTACATTGTCCTTCCCCTTTTTATGTAAAATGTCCATATCGAAGGTAGATATCTTTTTTATTCACTTTTTTTGTTCAGTTGTTAATGTATTTTGCTGTAATAAGTGTTGTAGACTATTGTGGTCTGTTCGAATTAGGAACTTGCTTCCCAACAGATATTGTTGCCATTTAGTTAATGCATGCATGATGACAAGCATTTCCTCTTTGTAGGTAGACCATAGGAATTTTCTTTTGTTCAACTTCCTGCTTTCAAAAGGGATTGGATGACCTTCTTTCATTAGCACAGCTCCTATCCCAAATCCTGAAGCATCACATTCAATTACAAATGGTTTTGAAAAATTAGGTGTTGCCAGAACGAGAGTTGAAGACCTAATTTGTTTTAACGTTTCAAAGCATTTTCTTGCTTCATCATCCCATAGAAAGGAATTCATTTTTAGGATATTTGTTAGCGGAGCAGTGACATGTGCATAGTTCTTGATGAATCTTCGATAGTAACATGTTAATTCCAAAAATCCTCGTAATTTTGAAACATTCTTAGGTTGGGGCCACTCCTTCATCGCTTGGATCTTCCTTGGGTCCACCTTAACTCCTTCCTTTGATATTATATGACCGAGATACTCTACTTCTTGCTTCCCAAACATGCATTTTGACCTCTTTACATAGAATTGGTTTTCCTTCAAAAGAGATAGAACATTTTCTAGTTGCTTCAAATGTTCTTTCCATGTATTGCTATATATAAGGATGTCATTGAAGAACGCTAACACAAATTTCCTTAAGTAGGGATGAAATAGTTCATTCATAGTTGCTTGGAATGTGGCAGGGGCATTAGTTGACCCAAAAGGAATTACTTTGAATTCATAATGTCCTTCATGAGTTTGGAAAGCACTCTTTGCAATATTTTCTAATCGGACCCTGACTTGATAGTACTCTGACCTTAAATCAAGTTTTGAAAAATACTTCGCGTCATTAATTTCATCCAGCATATCGTCGATGAAGGGAATTGGAAACTTGTTTTTAATTGTTATTTTGTTTAATCCTCGATAATCAATGCATAATCTTAATGATCCATCCTTCTTCCCTACTAACACGAGTGGAGCTGCATATGGGATTCTGCTCTTGGTGATGACACCACACTTCAATAAGTCTTGAACTAACCTTTCTATTTATGTTTTGTGATGGTGGGCATACTAATAAGGTTTAACCTTGATAGGGTTTGACCTTGATTTAACCTCAATTATGTGTTCTATACTTCTTTTAGGTGGTAGCTGCATCGGTAAGTATTCAATATTTGTTTATATCTCTAGAGTAATTTTTGGATTTATTCTTTGAGCTTGTTCTGTTTGCAATTTTGTCCTTCCATTTCATGGCATTGTATCACATATGCTGGTGATCCTTTTCGAATGAGATTTTCCATTTGTTGAGATGAAACTACTTGTGTGCCTGATGGTTGGAAACCATGTAGTTTATAGTTTTTTCCTTGCCATTTAAACTTGATGAAATGTTTTTGGTGATTAGCAGAGTATGTTCCCAATGTTTGTAACCATTGGACTCCCAGAATGATATCCACTCCACCTAATGGTAACGTGTATAGTTCTGATTCCAATTTGAAGTCTTGAATTTGGAGTTCACTTTGTGACATTTTCTGACATTTTCTATTTTCTTTCCATCTGCGACCATCACTTTCATGTCCGAAACTGGATGTACAAACAAGTCGAGTTTTCTGGCGACTCTTATATCAAGAATGTTGAGAGTGCTTCCGGTGTCTACTAGAACTGTAACATTTTCATTTTTTATATGCCCTTTTAACTTGAGAGTCTGTGGTTGACTAATGCCTATCATGGCTACTAGGGAGATTTTGGGGGTCTCGTCATTTCCGGATGCCATATTTGCGGTCGTCTCCTCTTCATCTTCTTTGTCAGAAGCCCAAAAATTTCGAAAAATTTAAAATTTTTAAAATAGCATATATTCTCATTAAATGCAGTCATTAACTGTTTGATTAGTTTTATGTTACTAGAATTGTAACTGAATGATCCTTTGATTATACTTAACTTTGAAGAATAGTTTCTTTTCAGTTACTGATTGTTTCCTGTTTGATACCACAAAGTGGGTTTGTCATGAAGGACTGGGCTTACTTAGCTTCCGAGCTAACGCAACAGTTTTCTTCTCTTACAGATATACAGGTAAGATGTACGGGTCGCTGCTAACAAATATCGAAAGTTTACAATACGATTTGCTATATATAATTTATTCAGTGAAAGTACATACATGCTAGATAGATTTACCAGGCTTTTAAAAGTAAAGCTTTTACTAAGTTTTCTTTTGAAATCTATTGCTAGAGAAATGAATTCTACTCATAAAGATGGCAGTTAAAATCTCTATCCAGGAAATAGGGTTTAACAATTCTACAGAGTACGAAACCATTAAATGTTCATACTGAAAGTAAGTGTAAAATGCAATAATTATTTCTTTACTAGCAGCTAGCATGGTAGAAAATTACAACATCAAAGATTTAATTCTATTATTCATAGTTACTGCAACATGCCATGTTTAGATTGCAACATGTTCAGATTTGCAACTGTAGTTGTAAATGATAAGATATTTCAAGTATCGACCTATACTTTTCTTACTTTAAGCATTTACAAAGTTTATTGTTTGATACAAGTCTTCCCTTAATATTTTAAGGATTTGCATTGTTTTGGAATGCTACTTCTATTTCCATGATCGATATTTGGATAAAACCAAAAACACCTTTAGAATCAGTCCTAGATTTATTATATTTAACCCCAATTATGAGTTTTCAAGGCTATACTACCAAACAAGGAAGGTTAATTTACCCAATATGCCTATCACGCATTAACTTATAAAATATTTGATAATATTTGAGCTTAGAAATGACAAAAGTCTAATTGTCACAACAAAGATTCTAATACTACTAAGAGGTTGTTATTCTATTAGCAAGTATCAAGGATAAGGACTAGAGTAAACCATAATCAAAATTAATGGATCACATAAATTGATTACCACAAGTTATAGACTTTGAAAAATGTTATGTCTTTTACCTTCATTTGAAAACTAAGGCAATTGGCAATGTAGTTGTAGATTTATAAACAATTACGCCATAACATTACTCCATTACTCTTAGAACTTCTTACAACTAAAACAATTCTCCAAACCTAAGTATACAAGACTAACAATGAACAAAATCTATAATGCAATGTTTTATAAGCATTATTCTAATGTTACGTGGTTGAATTTATATCGCAGGTGATACTATGGTATATCGAACCTTACGGGATCTCCGCGCTATGATTTGGTTTATAAAATCATTCATTCAATGGTGATCTTGTCGTGGAACTTTAGAGCTCATACCCACTGCATGTAAAGTATTAAAAGTAATACGTGGTCTCTTCTCAACCATGCGTTGGAGTTTTAAAACAGTTGACCCAACCCTAGTCGTCATTTCTCCTTTGCCTTCGGGCCTTCGGCCGCTCTGCAAACCCTCCTGGCCCGTTTTGCTGTTGCGTTGTCTGTTAGCAGTCCCTATGTTGCTCCAGCTCTTCGTGAGCTCATCTACTGCATTGTGTGGGAGGTTAAGGTGTTGAATAGCTTGCTGTTGGCGGCTGAAAGTTGTTGATTTCTTAGGGTTTCTCCCTTGGCATCCATTGTCGAACCTGTCATTATGTAAGTGCATCACCTCAACTTGATACTGTGAATGTCCTCCATCGTGATAGGTATCCTTAGCTCCAGTGAGCTCATTCTTCTCGGAGGAGAAATAAGGGTTTACCCTTCCTTCTGCTCACGGTTGTCTTGCTATTCTTTGGTGGCCACATTTCTATCAAACTCTAAGGTAAGTTACAGGTTGTTCTTTTGCTTTCTATTTCCAGTATTAGCCTAACCATTACATTTAATGATGAGGTTTTAAATATTAAGTTGTTCCTTCGTTGCAGGGTCGGTCTCCTCCTCGTGGCGTGGAAGGCTCAAGACTTCAACAGTTGGCTTTCCTCGGTAAGCCTGGTTTTATCCATGGCATTCCCTCCTTGCTGGTTTTTAGGGAAGTTAAGAGGTTGGATTTGAGAGGTGTGACCCTTGTGGTTACCTTGGTTCAGTTTAGTCTTATTATACTGCAGATAAAAATGAATGTAGCAGGAGAAACCCCTACGCTATGCGAGGGTGTTACGGCTTAGGCCGAGGTTGTAAATAATAGTTATCTTTTGTGATTTTAAGTGCTGTATATAAAAAAGAACAATTGGGCTATAAGGCTGTTTGTGGAAGAGGTTACAACCTCAACTTCGTGTTTTTACTATAATCTTGAATATACAGGGTTTTTCACCCTAAGTTTATAATATAAGATAATATACTGTTTTTCTGTATCTCTTGGTTTGTATTACCGCATACATTTTTAAATTATGAACTGTGTAGGAATAAATTAAGATACAGGCTTACGACAACTTTAATTTGTCGATTTATAATACGGCCGTAAGTAAAAATATTGTCTTATCCTTATAGTTATTATTTTACTTGCATAAGTTGGATTTATAGAGTTAAACCCTAATTTGACAGTGTGAGAATAAGTACAGTTTGTTATTCTAAGTTATAAGTTAAAAAGTAAGCTCTATTTGAACTGTAGAGTTATTAATTGTTTTACAATAAGGGTTCTGCGATTCTGCTATTGCTTACTACAGTTTTATATACTTGATTGATTTCTAAAAGTACTTTATTTTATGAAGCTATAATCAGGGTTTCTGTACCTGAGTTATAGATTACCTTACTTGTTATATTTAAAATTATTAAGTGATATACATCAGGTTGATACCCTTCTGTTATATAAGTTTTTAATATTTTGTTTTTAATTTATTTTAATCGTATTTATAGATAATAACAAGTTACCTTGTATTACAGAGAGCACATTTGGCTCAGCACTAGAATAAAAACAATAAGGACTTTACATTCTTACTTTATTGTATTTAAAGTTCTTTAGTACTGTTTATTTACCTTACAGTACAGATAGTATAAATGTCTTTGGTTTGTAAATAATGTAACATATACATTCCTGAAGTTACATAATGGTAATACTCCTGTATATAAAAATTAATTTATTGTTGTTAATACAATAGAGGTATTATCTCTTCTGAGAGTACCTATGTTTCCATGGTTAATATTTAGGTTATTCTATAGCATTCTATTATTAGTTCTTATACCAATTATGCTAAGTACTAAATAAAGTTCTATAAATATATAGTTAAACTGTTTAGTTATGATACCTGTTTATATATATAAAACTCATATAATACTACTTAAGTTTTATCTCATATACTTATATATAAATTCATATGTATATAATAACATTGATTTACCATCTAAGAAATATGTTAACAACTCTGTAATCTATTTGATCTCAGTCGAATAAAAGAAGATTTAGTATTTAAATGATTTCATCCATAACCAAACATACAGACTAACACAACTAGATTTTAACGGTAGAATCTAACAATATGTAAATACTCCTACTATTAGTGTTGTCTTTCCAGTAGATAGAAGTTAGGTTCTTTCAAACTGGATGAAGAACAATTATAAGGTTTAAAACAATAGGTATACATAGTCTATCTTTTTCTTTATTACAACTAGCAAAATCTTCCATCTGTTCTTTGCAATTAATAGATTTAATGAGTATGAAATATAGTACAAGGGAAAAGTTTATCTAGGAACATAAACAGCTATCAGTAATACTTTCTTCTGATGATAAGTAAAAAAAACAATTCACTAATCTTTAATCTCATCATGCTATCTTTTATAATTTTTACCCCTGTACTGGAGTACGATCTGGTAAACCCGGATGTGGAAAAACACAGTGGTCATTATTTTTCATCTGTAAATTCTATTACTGATAAACTAATGACATCTACTTCATTAAACCAATAAAACTTTTATATCATAATCAATCACATTCATCCATTCACATTTACTAAACAAATATAGTTAGGTGACAGAACCTGCTTAAGCTTTGGACAACAACAGCAATGGGAGGCCGTTCCTCCCTACCAACTCCTGGAGAGTGCTAAAACAGCGACTCCTCAGGACCCCCGAGCTTGCTCTGGTCTCCCTGGCTAGAACTAGGTGCAGCAATAGTCAGATACCAGTTCTCAAACTCAGTATTAACCCAGAACTATCAGTCAGTTCTTCCAGCTAACAAGCTGTAAAAACCAAGTTACTGCAGCAATCCTCTCAGAACAACTTCCTTACTGTTTTTCCCTTTTCCCTCAATGAATTTTCCTGAATATCATTCACCTGAATGAATTCTCTCTGGAAAATATGTGAGCAGCCTTAGCTCTCTTCATTGGGTACTTTTAAAAGATTGCCTAGGTCTTTTTGGGTTAGTTGTCATTTAATGAGCCACCTGCTCTGATCCCACTTTCTTGGGGGATCATGACCCCAAATATAGGGAAGTTGCCACCTACAACTTAGGAAGTGTTTGAGGATGCTGCCACTTGTCTTTTTCCCTCCACCTAGTTCCATCCACCAGTTTGACCAGTAACCTCTTTTTAACAGCTTTCCCATGCTGTTGTCTCCACAATTTATTTATTAATAATAAAATATTCTGAATTACACTCCACTTCTGTTGACTCTGCTGAGTCATCAATTCCTACATAGCATTAAATTTAACATAATGTCTCAAGAATATAATTAAATAATTTACATTATTTTACAAAATTGGGGTATGTGACATTCTTCTTCTTCTTCTTTTGATTCACTATTCTCCTCTACTTCACAAGTATAAAATTTCTTTGAGCTATCCTCAGGGTGACACCTATGTGTAGGATTCCATCTGTGTCCACATCGTCGACATTTTCCTTCCCTCATTCGTTGATTTTCGAGGTTCTTCTTGTCGTCCCTTCTAGGTGGAGGGTTGTATTTGTTTGTATTGTCCTCTGGAGTCGTCTCGACGTTTCTCTGTGAATATGACTTTCCTTTGTTTGATTGGAAGTTGTCAAATTTGGCCTTGGATGGTTTAGCTTTTTGTCTTGTTGCCTTAACATTCGGTATGTCATGCATTTTTAACTCTTTTTGTATGTAAGTTTTTAGTCCTCCCAAGTAAGTTTCTAGTCATTGTTTGTCTGTTAACCCAAATTCTCTGGTAGCGAGTGATTCCCATTGGTGTGTGAATTCTTCGACGCTTCCTTTTTGCTGTAACCTACTAAGCTTAAAAAAAAATAGTTTTCATTGATTCCTTGAAACCTTTTGAGGAAATCATTTTTGAACAAATTCCATGTGTATGCGAAGTTGTCACCTTTTCACCACATATACCAATTATAGGCATGGTTTTCAAGATGCATAGATGTATACTTCAAAGTTTTCTACATCTGTTGTGATGTTATAGATATCGAAGTATTCTTCTTCTTTATTTAACCATGCAACGCATTGTTCTTCGTTTCCACTGAACTTTGACATTTCTATTTTTGCTTTGGGGGAATACACTACATAACGCTGATTCCTTCTTGTCTTGTTGCGTGGTGGTGATCCTGAATTGCTGGCTGAAGTACGCGACATATCTGAATCGTCTTTTTGTTTGTGGTGATCTTTTGTCTTTTTCTTTTCCATCATCCCCATGAGAGGATTTAGCGCATCCTTCAACTGGTCTTGTTTTTCCTTCATCCTGTCTAATTTGTCATCTAGCCTTGTATCTAACACTGAAACAAATTCCTCTTTGATTTCATTTTTCAGCTTTGTATTGCAATTTTTTATTTCTTCCTTTAAATCTTCTTGACTCTTACTAATGCGCTCATTGAAATCCTTCTCTGATTTTTCGATTTGGGCCTTTAACTCCGTTGTCATGCTTCTGAGGTGTGGTGGTGAATAATTAGACCCAATTTTGGATTAGGAGGACGAGTAATATTTGTAGAGGATTTTTTTTTTGTGTGTGCTTGACTAAAATCAAGTGATAGTAATAATAATAATATAATAATAATTATTATTTGTAATTTATAAAGTTAATAATTTATATATTATTTGACTTTATTTTATATATATATATATATATATTTTGAAAAATGTGGTGGGGAATAAAGTTAATATATTATTTAACTTTAAAAAGGAGGATAGGAGCGTGGAGTAGTTGGGGAATGGAGGAGGTGGCGGATGGATGTGGGTGATGGAGGCAAAAGGGGATGGAGGGGTGGATGAAGGTGGTTGATGGAGGCGCGAGGGAGTAGTGAGGAGGAGGTGTGGAAGAGCAGCGAGGAGGAAGGAGGCGTGAGGTGGATGATGAAGGAGGACGGGTGGGATCATGAATAGCAACGGCGTGGAGGAGAAAGGTGGAGCAGGAGAGGGGCTACAGGCGCGGATGCAGGCAGAGGTGGAGCATGAACTGTAGTGGAAGGTGGCTGGGAGAGATAATGGACAATGGCTGATTTTTGCTGGCTCTGATACCAAATGAAGCAATTAGCTTTAAGACACGAAATCCATATTTAAATAATAATTTATGTTATATATTGAAGATGGTGAATATTACAATTGGTACTCGCCTTTATAGGCTTGAGTGTGTACAACAAAAGGTCGCACCCTTTCGGATACTAGTTAACTAGTTTACTTAATATTTATTTAATATTTGTTACATTATATGGGAAGGGAATGCCTTACAATGTGAAGCATTTCAGTTGTTTCCTTAGAATTCAAACTTAGTGAAGTATGAAGCTCTTCCAACTCTTATTTTATGGGGTCCCTGGAATGCTTGTAATATATCTATTTTTCATGACATATTCATTCCTCCATAGGTATATGATTCAAATAGAATTTATATTTTGGATCATTTTCCTAAGATTCTTAGGAATCCCAAATTCAAGGCTAAAGCACAGTTAATGATCGACAAGAATATGGCATGGTCCTTCTTTGATGGAGAAACAACTGAACAACCAAGCCTCAACAGAGTTGGAGGTGCTTTATATCTATCAGGCTCTCTATGGTATAAATATGCAGCTAACACAGGTCCAATCACTAATAACTTGGTTGAACTATCTTCCATCTAGATGTATATTAAGCTCGCTATTCACTTGAGGATTAAGATGATATAGATATATGAAAACTCTAAACTTGTGGTGGATTGGTTAAATCATAATATCAGGTCAAATAACATATTTTAAAGGCCCATCATTGAAGATACCAAAAGAGATATAGGTTTATTTGATCTCATATCCATTCACAATATCTATTGTGACCAGAATTCACAGGAGGATATCCTATCAAAATAGGGAATTTTGTTGGAACAAGATTGTGCCAAGATCTAGAAGGTTAATAAAGACGCCAACAAGGAAGTGGATATTAGACCTTTAAAGGATCTCACCTACCCATAGGGAAGGAATGGGACTCACCCTTTCATGGCATCTATATATCATTTTGAAGCTGCAAATTTTGGAAAGCTATTAAATCATGACACTATAATGGTAACATCTTTTGTAAGACATACTTAGATTTATTTTTTATACTGCTTGCTTATTGTAAGGCTATCATTGGTGGCCCATGGAAATTATGGTTCATATTTTTATATTAATGAAAATCATAGGTTGTGACCTTTTTCCTAGAAAGAAAAAATGTCCTACAATTTTTGAGTTTGTAAATTATCCTTTAGAAAAATATTTTTTTGTCCTATTAATTGTTGTTGGAAATATGTAACTATATAGTAACATATTGTATGAAAAAAATATATATTCACAAGAGAAACTTATATATCACTATAAAATAAAAACATAACAACACTATGTCTAAAGCCCAAATCATATTGTATAATTTTAATTGTTTAATTTTTCATTTTATTTTATTGATTTAAATTTTAACATCAAAAATTAAAACGTGACACTACTTTGAAATCTTTGGTGGTGAAATTAATATCACTAAACATTACATAGTTTAGAAAAAGAGAAATTGAAATAATGTTAAGACTTCAATAACTTAACACTTATTTTAACAATTCATTTTTTCAATATTTATGGAACTTAAAATATTTTTTTATGTTGATAGGTGTTAGAATAACATTTAATGGTGTTATTCTCTCCATGTTTGGAGATGGTGGTCGATCTTGTTGGGAATGTTATATTCTTTGCATGTAAATTGACTAGAAAAATTGATAGTTGACTAGAGTAAGAGGCGACAGACAGTTGAAGTCTGGTTATTTAATTGACCAAAATAGGTGTTTGGTTAAAAGGAAAATGACTAGTCGATGGGACGACCAAGGCTCAATGGGAAATTGGACAAAGTTGATTGTAACAAAATAAATGAAAGTGGTTAGGAAGTTATGGATTCACAATAATGAGTAGTTGGTTGTATTGCATCTATAAATAAGATGTAATGCCTATGCATTATATTGTGTTGATGAGAAGTAGTGTATAACATGATCATGTAATGAAGTGTGATTTTTCGTCTAGCAAGTCATGGTTGTAAACACCTTTTTTGATTGTTTGATTAATAGATGTCATAAAGGTCATTGGTTTTCTATTCCCCTCTAGGAGAAAAGTTTCTAGGGTAATTTATGTGTAATGTGTTTATGTTGTTGTTTGCTATTATCTTGTATATAATGTGTTGAAACATATAAATCAATTTGAAAACCTATGTAATTGGTATTAAGACCAACAAGTTTTATCAGATTTGTATTTGGCTATAATACCCCCATTTTGGGCCCTTAGAATGTATGGATTCATATGTAGATATTGTGTATACGCGATGTATGATTCCTAGCATGGAGCTCAAGTCCAAGGCCGCGCTAGTGAATTTTTATTTTGTGAGCCATGTGATAGCAAGCCATGGGAAATTGTAAGAGCATGTAAATATTTATAAATTCAAATAAAAAGTTGAAGAGATGGCTATGGAAGCAATTAAAATGAGGGGGTTGTGTGTATCCACTAGGGATAGGTGAGGGGTTATGGGATTGAATCCATTGTTGTTGAGTTCCATCTTGAGAACCCATGTGCCATAAATGGAAAGAAACTACCAAACTATACTCCCTTGCTATTCTTTAATTCTATTGTAAGAAGGTGTTGCAGTTGCAACATTTTCCCAAAATTCAAAAAATTTTGGGACCCTCCTTTTGCTTAGATTGGTTTGATTTTCTCCTTTGATTTGATTTAATGACTTTTCAGAAAGACTGTTTCTAATGCCTGAAATGATCCACTTTTGTTTTTGCCTTTGAGTGCATTTTTCAAGTGTTTGAATCAAAAGATTCTTTGCTTGTGCTCCCACCGTTGCGGAGAAATAATAAGCTCCGGCCTCGATATTTGTCTCCGACGCATTTGTCTCAATCGGCTAACTTTTGGTTTTCACATCAGAAAATTTTATTACTACTTTCTCCGCAGTTGCAGACGACAAACTACGAAGCCCCCCAATTATTGTATTGACCTTTCAAGCTCCGCTTTGTTGTTTCGTTGATCCTTGGGTTTTGGGTTTCTGCAGAAAGAGCTACCTTTCCGATCTTTTAGTTGTTTTCTCTTCCGATTCAGACGTTACATAGCGGGGCGTGATGTCCTTTATGTTCCTGTCGTTGCGGCTCCTTATTCCGCTATCACCACGACGATTAGTCTTGCGAAGCTCCGATGCGGATGTCTCGACGGTTAGCTTAGTGGTTTTGCCACCCGACGTTGCAGAAAGAAATATTCTTGCGACCTATGATCCTTATGTTTCTGCCGTCTGATTTTTCTCTCATCGCTCATAGTTGACTATATATATATATGGGGTCGGTTTTATTATTCTGTTGCTATTTGGACTGTCGCTCACTGTCGTTTTCGTGCACTGTCATTCCGCTCGAGCTCGGTCGGACCCCCGCTGTCGGTGTACCCTTGTTCTAGGTGGCTAAACCGTGGAAGCTTAACATTTTTCTCCTGCCATACGCGCCGAGGTGCCAGGTAGGATTTTGTATGCTTTATCCCATTCCGTTTGGCTGAGCGTTTCTTGATTTTTCTCCACGGTTAGGTTTTCTAGTATCGTTGAAAACTTGCATAAGCTCCCCGTTTTCCAATGCAACGCGATAATCATGGCGTCCACAGAGAGCCCAAGTTTTCTTCACTTTAATATAGATTTTGTTTCCCCGCTTGAGATTTGTTGATAGAACTGTTTTGGTAGTAGACAACGGTGTTAGCTTGCACATATTTGCTTCATTTAACTAATTTCTGTCATGTTAAACATAGATGAAGTGAAATACTGCACATTGTTGTCTCAATGTTTGCAACTTAGCTGGAAATGGCTTAATGATTATAATTTCATGTATGACAGGAAGATTTCGAACTCAAAATGTCGAAGAGGCAAAAGAAGAAGGCCCCTGTGGTCGAGGAGGAGCCCGACATGGAAGTTGTCACTAAAACTGAGTATATTTATGAGGACACCAAGTGTATAACTGGTGTAGAGCCTGAGTACCAATGGAGAGAGATATACAGGTTGATCACACGCCGAGAGGTGCCTGATATGGGCTTGGAGGAAGAAGGCATATATGCTAATATAGAGAGATCTTCACTAATGAAGATTGCCACAATACCAAAGCTCTTCCCATGCTCTGAAGTGATTGGTTGGATTCTACCCTGGGCAGATGTAACCACTATGATCCTGGAAAATGTTGACAAACAAGGCTATGCTTCCTATAGCCCAGGATATGTAGCCCTGGCCTACCACCTGCTAGAAGCACAAGTATTTTTGTCTGATGATTGGTTGAGAAACATTAGAATGGACCTTGTTGAGACCCTTAAAAGAATGCTATTGTCTGGAAGACATTTCAGAACCAGGCCAATGGGAGAATATGACACAGCAAGCTTAAGGGCCCCGTACAGGTTCATCGCCTTAATGCTTAACGGGATTTTTGGAAGAGCTCATGGCAAGAGCTTCAAATTAGAGTGGATACCCATTATATTTTATGTTGCAACCCAAGGGACCATCTTCAACTGGGCCAACATAGTGTCCAACAGTCTTTCAGCTTGTATGGCCTCAGCTTTGGGAGGAGTGTTCCAAAAGAGGTCAGAATTTTACATGAGTTCCATACTCGTTGATTGTATACTGTGCAATCAACCTTTCCCTGGCCTAAGGTGCATCTGGGACATGGAGAGGATGCCTGTTTATTTTGCATACAAGCCACTATGGGCACACAAATACCATAGTCATTACTGGGAGGTCTGTGAACATTTCATCATGCCTTTGTATACTCTCATTTTCCTAAAAGAATGTGACTGCATGTCGGAAGAGGCATTGCAGGTAATCGAAGAATATGCAGATTATTTCTTGACTGAGGATGGCCTCTACTTCAGAATGTTTGGAGGCTCCAGAGCACCCTCCCTGCTACCCAAATATGCCACAGACTACATCATTCATAAAGAGGCGGTCAGGAAAGTCTTCCTGGATGGCATAGGAAGCTTTTTGTTTGAACATAAGAAGGATGCCTATCCCCCTTTGCCTTTCAAGTTAGGAAGTTATAAGTTTACCAGAGTAAAGAAAGAAGATGAGTTTGTAGAAGAATTGGAAAAGTTTCATTTTGGTGAGATGCCCTTCCATAGAAATGACTCCCACAACAAAGTAGCTGAACACTGCAAAGAGAACAACGTCCATTTCGAATACACTCACCATTGGGACAGAGAAGAGTCCATATTCCGTAGTGCTTTGAACATAAGAGCCTTGAGGAGAAGGTTCAAAAAGAAAGATCACCACCAAAGGGGGAAAAGGGCAGGATGAACAAGCAAAAGCTGATGAAGAAGCCAAGAAAAGAAATGAAGAAGCCCAAAGGTTGGCCCAAGAGGCTGCAGGGTGGCTGCAAGGAGAAGAGGAAGAAAAAAGAAGAGTTTCCCAAGAGGCAGCCAAGAAAGTAGAAGAAGATGCAAGAATGAAGAAGAAGAAAGAAAAAGAAAGCTTGATGAGGAGCTTCAGAAACAGGAAGCGGATAGGATGAAGTTGACCCAGACAGCGACAGAACAGTCAGCCTCTGACACAACTGACATTCAAACCCAGGAAGTTGAGAACCCCGAGGTTCAGGACCCAGAAGCACCTGCTGTCAGCACACTTGGACAGTCTATGGTCCCCACACTTAAGCTGGTCCCTTTCGAACAGAAGATAGGGGAAGAAATTCCTGATTTTAATATTGTCTTCTATGACAAGGAAAGAAAGTGGATAGTGAAGAGAATTGAAAAGAAGGTCGAAACAGGAGGTCTATCTGGGAAGATGATAACGGATACAACCGTTGTATATGGGACCGACCGAGATCCCAGATTCACCATTAGAGCAGGAGCTGCATTGATCCACGCTTCAGAGGATAACGTAGAAAAAATCATGACGGAGTTGGAGCAATCCAAGAAGTCTTCTGCTCAACTGAAAGACACATTAAGAAAGGAGAGAGAAGAAAGCAGTAAGCTGAAGAGAAAATATGAGGACATGCGAAAAGAGATGAGGTCTTCAAAAGATGAACTACAGGTTCTCCAAGCAGAAAAGAGGTCTATGGAAACTACGCAAGAGTGTCTGGAGAGAGTGCATCAAGAGTATCAAGAGCTAAGGGTTGAAAAGGAACAGCTGCTGGGAAAGATAGAAGGCTTAGAGCTGCAAAATACCACCTTGGAGGCAAATGAGAAGCAAGCTCAAGAACAAGAGATGAAACTTCGAGAGCAGATTTCTTCTCTAGCAACTGCTTTAGAAAAAGTAAAAGAGTAGTAGGTTGACCTCCAACCTTTCAAGGAACATGTGCTGGCACAAAAGGCCAAGATGCTTTGGTTGCAGACTGCCATAGAAGAAGAGAGATGCAGAGTTTTGCAAATAGACGACCGTTTAGAGGAAATTATGGAGACTTCCTCTTATTTTCTTGATAGATCGTAGGACATCCTAGAAGTCCTGACAGCAAGAATGGCAAGGCTGGAAAATAATAAAGAAACTCCTGCAGAGCTGCCCTCGAAGGATCGACAGGCCCTTAAGTAGGATTACGACTTATTAGAGTTTGCTATAAACACAACAAAGGATTTCAAAAAGGCTATTAGAAAAATGAAAGGAGCATGCACAGAATTTTTCAGAAGGCTCCTGATTACCTATAACCGGTGCCAAGTAGAAGCTGAGAAAAGGCTAGATGTTTTTCTAGACCACATCTCATTTGTGGAGATTTTACAGAAGAGGTATCAAGAGGAGGAAGCAAAAATACAACACATTAAGGCCCTCGACCATCAGGTCTTAAGGAGTGAAGTAGATCATTCCGCCATCAGTGTGCAGCTATTGGAGGATCAGTTGCGTTTGAGTGCGGCCAGAATTGAGGCCATCAAGAACCAAGCTGTGAAGTTCGAGATAAACATTCAATTTTTGGAACCTTGTGCGTTTGAAGGCATCGCCTCTAAGGATTTGGCATGGAAAAAATTTCTGAATACCCAAGTGGGTCCCTCCTCGTGAATGACCATTCACTTGTGTAATATGTAACAATTTTGTAAACACTTGATGTAAGTGAGATATTAGGAGGCGAAGAGTTGGGGAGCCCAAGGGTTATTTGTGGGCAGCCCAACAGTCTCATGCTTTTTGTATAAATATAGGAGACATATAAGAACAAATGGATTTTTTCCTAGTTAGACATGTAAAGAGATATTGTAAGAAGAACTACTTTTTTTTGCAATAAAGAATTATTGTTTTCCTGTCGGAGAAAGTTTGGTGGGACGTTCAAATGCTATGATATGGATTGGTGAAAGATGAACTATTTTGTTTTTCTAGTTTTTGTCCATTAACTGTGAGATCGTTCTAACTCTTAGAGCCTATGTTCTTGTTTGAATGATTTATGGTTTATTCTATGAAATTACCACCATGAGTAATGCATGCTGTTCATAAACAATTGGCTATCTGATTGTCTAAATATCTTTAATCGTTCATGTATTGTAGGAAGGAATATCAGCTATCTGTAATTTCTCTTTATAATACATGCACAATACACATTACTCATAAATAAGTTAAAATTTGGCTCCCCGGGGATAGATAGATAGATAGATAGATAGTTAGTTTCACTTTATTGCTGCATATGTGATTTAGATGCTTGTGAGTTCTAAGATGAGAGGTAAGAACCTGCGCATCACGTTGTGACTACTCCTTGCATCCTTTACCACCCTGCATGGTTAATTAGGCATGTGCATATCATACTTTAAGTAAAAAAATACAAAAAAATACATACGGTGGACCGGGCCGCAACCGGTAAACCCTTTAATTTTTGTTACTTGACCTACGGTAGCCGGACCGCAAACCGGACGGATTCCCTATACCAAACAGTCGCGGACTAGTTGGGAACATTGACTGGGGAGAATCCCTTGCTGTTGTTTCCTGTGAATTTCCAGGCCTCAATAGTTTTTGGCGCTAGAAGGAGGGCCGCCAGTGCATGGCTAGCCGTGGAAACATATTTTCCCAAGATTACCCCACTAGCAGATATTTGGAAGCTTTTGGCTTAACCCAAGTACTTACAGTCTTTGTTTCTGCCCCTGAAGCAAGTAACTCTGGTTTCACCTTACGTTAATTCTTACTCAGACTTCGTTTCTTTCACCTTCGCTCATGGCTGGTATAAATGTGAATCAGCCCAACCCACTGCCAGCTTGGAGATCTAGATCACCTTTGAACCTAACACCTCCATTGCATAACCTACCTCAAGCTTTTGAGAAGCTGCTGCCTAAGTTTGATCCCGATGAAAAGATTGCTGTGGATGACCACTTGCAAAGTTTCTATTTAGCAATAGAGGGGTTAAGGGCTGGAGAGTACGAGGATGTGGTCTGTAGATTGTTCCCACATACCCTGAAAGGAGCAGCATCATCGTGGTATTTCGGTTTGCCTGCAAACTCTATTCCTAATTGGGACACCTTCGAAAGGATTTTCAGAAGTAAATACGTAGCCCAAAAGACACATGCCTCACTGATGAAAGGTCTAGTTTTAAAAAAAAAAGAGAAGGATGAGAAGGTGCATCATTTTACTCAAAGGTTTTCAGCATACCTAAAGAACTTTTCCGAAACCGACAGACCCTCAGACAAAGTCTTAATTGAATATTATACCTCAGCCCTAGGACCTGAGCTGGCAATGTTTGCAAAATGAAAGCCAAACCTACGTTGGTAGAAACTTATGAAAAAGCAGAAATGGTAGATTGAGGTTGAAAAGGAAAGTATAGAAGACTATCCCAAGCAACTTGAAGAAAAAACTATCGGGAGAAGAACCTTATTGTTATTTAAACCTAAAGAGGAACAATCACATGATTTTGAGGGAATGCTGAAAATGATTCAGAAACTATCCAACTGAATAATAGATCTGGAGAAAGAAAGGGAAGTTCAGAAAACTTACAAACCCTACTACCAAAAAAGGGAGGATAGCAACCAATTGAAGATCCCTCCACCAAATTCAGCATCAGTGAATATAACAGAGGTAGGGGGGGATAATTTCTGCACTTTTCACCAACAACCTCATTCTGAAAAGAAGTGTCCTCAATGGTTAAATTTAGTGGCATTGGTTATGAATCAGTTGCTAGACTCTAAATTGACTAGGGACAGTGGTAAAGAGGAAAAGAAAGATAAGAACATAGAGAAACAAGATAATGATACCATGTTTTTATGGGATGGTGTTTCGCTTTTCGACACAGAAGAGAGTACTCTTAAATCTGAATATACACCTACAGCAGCAAAAGACACGGACCTAACAATTAAAGACAATGCAATAATTTTGAAGATTAAAAAATTGCAAAAGAATGTCAAGAGACAGGAAGATGCTAATGTCGAAGATAAAACACCTGAAGTCGCTACTGTCAACCAGGAAATAGAGACAATCAGCAAGCCTGTCAAACTTGTGGAAGAACAGGTAGGTGTTAATGAAGGAAACATTGAAGAAATTGAGGAGCTTAAAAAATATGTACCCACTCAAAATCAACTGGGGGAAGAAGATATAGAACCAAGTTGGGAAGAAAAAGCTAAAACCCCGCCTTTTCTTTTGACTCTAGAAATGCTGAATCATAATGTGCATAATTGTTTGGTAGATTCTGGGTCATCGGTAAATGTTATGCCACTTGAAGTTTGCAAAAGGATTAATGGAAAGCCAGAGCCCACTGCTTGGGAAGTAGTGCAGCTAGATAGAACGGGGGTCAAGGTAGTGGGAGAAATGAAGAATGTTCTCATACGCTTATCTATGAATAACAAGATATGTCAATTTATTGACATTATGGTGGCTAACGTACTGGATGGATATGGGCTTATTCTTAACCGAGATTGGTCTGCCAGGTTAAAGGGTTATTTTTCCTCAGATTGGTCTCATTTATGGTTACCTCTTAAGGGTACCCCTAATCAGATTAAAATTTTGAGAGAACCTTACATGAAGCATACTGTCACTAAGCTGGGAGAAGGTAATGAATCTACTATTTTTGTCATGGGAAATTATCTAGCGGAGCTCAAACTAAGATATCATACCACAGGAAAGGCCAATTCTATGATTGACACTCAGCCTGAGCTCCTTCAACTTCCTCAGGCTAATAAGAATGACTGTAGACTAGTAGACATGGTTTCGATTTCAAAAATGGTACACTTAAACCATGGATAGGTTTTTGGCCTACACTACAGCCTAGCCCTTTAACTCGTTGGATTGAAGAATTTTTAAGGGCGGGCACACATTTTTTTTTCTTTTTGCTTTGTACATAAATAATTTGATGATGTTTTTCTTTTGATTTATTGCTTTGATGTTGTTTTTTCTTTTAGTTTAATGCTTTGTTGCTAGTTCTTTTGGTTTTGAATAAAGAGGCAAACTTTTGGTTGCAATGGAAACATCAGGGTTCTTAATTAACTGAAATCTTGAGCAAAAGACTGTGCTTTTAAAACATAGAATGTCTTCTAGTAGCAGTGTTCCTAATTGGCCATGCATTCATTGAAGCCCTACTTAACCCCTATGAATAACTCAGAATTAAGAGGTTTGGAATACTATTTCAAGGCTCCATCCATTTCACATCTAAAATGTCCAAGGGAGTGACAGCAAAGGACCCACGGAAAGGAAGCAAGGTAAACAATATATCATATATAAATGATCCCATGCCATGATTTCAGAAAAGCTAAAAGCTATCAAGAGTCAAAACTCCTTAAAGAAACAATACATATCAAAGCAAAGTATCAAAAGCATGAATTTCAAATTGCCAAAAGTTCCTCTCCGTCCGTGAGATGAAAAGTAAATTCTTTGCTCACACAAAATGACACTATGGATAGAGGAGCCTGAATAAAAATCAGAAAGAAAGGCAGATGGAGGACTCAAAAGAACTAAAGTTCAAATGGCACAAAAGTGTAGTTGGCATGGGAATGAGGAACAAATGGATAATGCTGTTTACCATATGTTACAATCCTGTGGCGTCCAAGATGGAAACTACCTAAGGATGGGTAAAATGAATCTCACTTATCAGGCCTCAAAAGAGTTATTCAGACTTGCAAATATTTCTGATGTTACCATTTCCCAAATGAATGAACTGATTTTCAATGATTTAAATGTATGGGTTGGCCAGATTAGGAATACAAACGTCTAGAATATTTCAATTTTGAGCTAGACAGTCTTTTACTGGGGAGGAGTTAAGTCAGAAATTTGGGGTTCACTAGGTAGTCGCCAATTGTTGCAGCTGCAACATTTTCCCAAAATTCAAAATTTTTTGGGACCCTCCTTTTGCTTAGATTGTTTTGATTTTCTCCTTTGATTTGATTTAATGACTTTTCAGAAAGACTGTTTCTAATGCCTGAAATGATCCACTTTTGTTTTTGCCTTTGAGTGCATTTTTCAAGTGTTTGAATCAGAAGATTCTTTGCTTGTGCTCCCGCCGTTGCGGAGAAATAATAAGCTTCGGCCTCAATATTTGTCTCCGACGCATTTGTCTCAATCGAATAACTTTTGGTTTTCACATCGAAACATTTTATTAATACTTTCTCTGCAGTTGCGGACAGAAAACTACAAAGCCCCCCGATTATTGTATTGACCTTTCAAGCTCTGCTTTGTTGTTTCGTCGATCCTTGGGTTTTGGGTTTCCACCATTGCGGCCGTAGAAAGAACTACCTTTCCGATCCTTTAGTTGTTTTCTCTTCCGATTCAGACCTTACATAGCGGGGCGTGATGTCCTTTATGTTCCCGTCGTTGCGGCTCCTTATTCCGCTATCACCTCGACGATTAGTCTTGTGAAGCTCCGATGCGGATGTCTTGACTATTAGCTTAGTGGTTTTGCCACCTGACGTTGCGGAAAGAAATATTCTTTCGACCTCTGATCCTTATGTTTTCGCCGTCCGATTTTTCTCCCGCCGCTCATAGTTGACTATATATATATATGGGGTCAGGTTTATTATTCTATTGCTATTTGGACTATCGCTCACTGTCATTTTCATGCGCTGTCATTCTGCTCGAGCTCGGTCGGACCCCCGCTGTCAGTGTACCCTTGTTCTAGGTGGCTAAACCATGGAAGCTTAACAGTTTTCTCCCGCCATACGTGTCGAGGTTCCAGGTAGGATTTTGTATGCTTTATCCCATTCTGTTTGGCTGAGAGTTTCTTGATTTTGCTCCACGGTTAGGTTTTCTATTACCGTTGAAAACTTGCATAAGCTCCCCGTTTTCCAACGCAGGGCGATGATCATGGCGTCCTCAGAGAGCCCAAGTTTTCTTCACTTTAATGTAGATTTTGTTTCCCCGCTCAAGATTTGTCGATAGAACTGTTTTGTTAGTAGAAAACGGTGTTAGCTTGCACATATTTGCTTCATTTAACTAATTTCTGTCATATTAAACATAGATGAAGTGAAATACTGCACATTGTTGTCTCAATGTTTGCAACTTAGCTGGAAATGGCTTAATGATTATAATTTCATGTATGACAGGAAGATTTCGAACTCAAAATGTCGAAGAGGCAAGAGAAGAAGGCCCCTGTGGTCGAGGAGGAGCCCGACGTGGAAGTTGTCACTAAAACCGAGTATATTTATGAGGACACCAAGTGTATAACTGGTGTAGAGCCTGAGTACCAATGGGGAGAGATATATAGGTTGATCACACACCGAGAGGTGCCTGATATGGGCTTGGAGGAAGAAGGCATATACACCAATATAGAGAGACCTTCACTGATGAAGATTGCCACAAGACTAGAGCTCTTCCCATGCTCTGAAGTGATTGGTTGGATTTTTCCCCGGGAAGATGTAACCACTATGATCCTGGAAAATGTTGACTAACAAGGCTATGCTACCTATAGCCTAGGATATGTAGCCCTGGCCTACCACCTGCCAGAAGCACAAGTATTTTTGTTTGTTGATTGGCTGAGAAACATTAGAATGGACCTTGTTGAGACCCTTAAAAGAATGCTATTGTCTGGAAGACATTTCAGAACCAGGACAACGGGAGAATATGACACAGCAAGCTTAAGGGCCCCGTACAGGTTCATCGCCTTAATGCTTAACAGGATTTTTGGAAGAGCTCATGGCAAGAGCTTCAAATTAGAGTGGATGCCCATTATCTTTTATGTTGCAACCCAAGGGACCATCTTCAATTGGGCCAACATAGTGTCCAATAGTCTTTCAGCCTATATGGCCTCAGCTTTGGGAGGAGTGTCCCAAAAGAGGTCAGAATTTTACATGAGTTCCATACTCGTTGATTGTATACTGTGCAATCAACCTTTCCCTGGCCTAAGGTGCATCTGGGACAGGGAGAGGTTTCCTATCTATTCTGCATACAAGCCACTATGGGCGCACAAATACCATAGTCATTACTGGGAGGTATGTGAACATTTCATCATACCTTTGTATACTCTCATTTTCCTAAAAGAATGTGACTGCATGTCGGAAGAGGCATTGCAGGTAATCGAAGAATATGCAGATTATTTCCTGACTGAGGATGGCCTCTACTTCAGAATGTTTGGAGGCTCCAGAGCACCCTCCCTGCTACCCAAATATGCCACAGACTACATCATTCATAAAGAGGCGGTCAGGCAAGTCTTCCTAGATGGCATAGGAAGCTTTTTGTTTGAACATAAGAAGGCTTCCTATCCCCCTTTGCCTTTCAAGTTAGGAAGTTATAAGTTTACCAGAGTAAAGAAAGCAGATGAGTTTGTAGAAGAATTGAAAAAGTTTCATTTTGGTGAGATGCCCTTCCATAGAAATGACTCCCACAACAAAGTAGCTGAACACTGCAAAGAGAACAACATCCATTTCAAATACACTCACCATTGGGACAGAGAAGAGTCCGTCTTATGCAGTGCTTTGAACATAACAGCCTTGAGGAGAAGGTTCAAAAAGAAAGATCACCACCAAAGGGGAAAAGGGAAGGATGAACAAGCAAACGCTGATGAAGAAGCCAGGAAAATAAATGAAGAAGCCCAAAGGTTGGCCTAAGAGGCTGCAGGGTGGCTACAGGGAGAAGAGGAAGAAAAAAGAAGAGTTGCCCAAGAGGCAGCTAAGAAAGCAGAAGAAGATGCAAGAAATGAAGAAGAAGAAAGAAAAAGAAAGCTTGATGAGAAGCTTTAGAAACATGAAGCGGATAAGATGAAGCTAACCCAGATAGCGACAGAACAGTCAGCCTCTGACACAGCTAACATTCAGACCCAGGACATTGAGAACCCCGAGGTTCAGGACCCAAAAGCACCTGCTTCCAGCACACCTGGATAGTCTATGGTCCCCACACTTAAGCTGGTCCCTTTAAAATAGAAGATAGGGGAAGAAATCCTTAATTTTAATATTGTCTTCTATGACAAGGAAAGAAAGAGGATAGTGAAGAGAACTGAAAAGAAGGTCGAAACAAGAGGTCTGTCCAGGAAGATGATAACAGATACAACCGTTGTATATGGGACCGACCAAGATCCCAGATTCACCATTAGAGTAGGAGCTGCATTGATCCACGCTTCAGAGGATAACGTAGACAAAATCATGATGGAGTTGGAGCAATCCAAGAAGTATTCTGCTCAACTGAAAGACACATTAAGAAAGGAGAGAGAAGAAAACAGCAAGCTGAAGAGAAAATATGAGGACATGCAAAAAGAGATGAGGTCTTCAAAAGATGAACTGCAAGTTCTCCAAGCAGAAAAGAGGTCTATGGAAACTACACAAGAGTGTCTGGAGAGAGTGCAACAAGAGTATCAAGAGGTAAGGTTTGAAAAGGAACAGCTGCTGGGAAAGATAGAAGACTTAGAGTTGCAAAAGACCACCTTGGAGGCAAATGAGAAGCAAGCTCAAGAACAAGAGATGAAACTCCGAGAGCATATTTCTTCTCTAGAAACCGCTTTAGAAGAAGCAAAAGAGCAGCAGGTTGACCTCCAACCTTTCAAGGAACATGTGCTGGCACAAAAGGCCAATATGCTTCTGCTGCAGACTGCCATAGAAGAAGAGAGATGCAGAGTTTTGCAAATAGATGGCCGTTTAGAGGAAATTCTAGAGACTTCCTCTTATTTTGTTGATAGATCGCAGGACGTCTTGGAAGTCCTGACAGCAAGAATGGAAAGGTTGGAAAATAATGAAAAAACTCCTGCAGAGCTTCCCTCGAAGGATCGACAGGCCCTTAAGCAGGATTACAACTTATTAGAGTTTTCTATAAACACAGCAGAGGATTTTAAAAAGGATGTTAGAAATATGAAAGGAGCACGCACAGAATTTTTTAGAAGGCTCCTGATTACCTATAACCGGTGCCAAGTAGAAGTTGAGCAAAGTATAGATGTTTTTCCAGACCACAACTCATTTGTGGATATTTTACAGAAGAGGTATCAAGAGGAAGAAGCAAAAATATAGCACATTAAGGCCCTCGACCACCAGGTCTTAAGGAGTGAAGTAGATCATTCTGCCATTAGTGTGCAGCTATTGGAGGATCAGTTGTGTTTGAGTGCGGCCAAAATTGAGGCCATCAAGAACCAAGCTGTGAAGTTCAAGATAAACATTCAATTTTTGGAACCTTGTGCATTTGAAGGCATCGCCTCTGAGGCTTTGGCGTGGAATTTTTTTTTGAATACCCAAGTGGGTCCCTCCTCATGAATGACCATTCACTTGTGTAATATGTTACAATTTTGTAAACACTTGATGTAAGTGAGATATTGGGAGGCGAAGAGTTGGGGAGCCCAAGGGTTATTTGTGGGCATCCCAACAGTCTCATGCTTTTTGTATAAATATAGGAGACTTAGAAGAACAAAGGGCTTTTTTCCCAGTTAGACATGTAAAGAGATATTGTAAGAAGAACTACTTTTTTTTGCAATAAAGAATTATTGTTTTCCTGTCGGAGAAAGTTTGGTAGGACATTCAAATGCTATGCTATGGATTGGTGAAATATGAACTATTTCATTTTTCCAGTTTTTGTCCATTAACTGTGAGATCGTTCTAACTCTTAGAGCCTATGTTCTTGTTTGAATGATTTCTGGTTTATTCTGTGAAATTACCACCATGAGTAATGCATGCTGTTCATAAACAATTGGCTATCTGATTGTCTAAATATCTTTAATCGTTCATGTGTTGTAGGAAGGAATATCAGCTATCTGTAATTTCTCTTTATAATACATGCACAATACACATTACTCATAAATAAATTAAAATTTGGCTCCCCGGGGATAGATAGATAGATAGATAGATAGATAGATAGTTTCACTTTATTGCTGCATATGTGATTTAGATGCTTGTGAGTTCTAAGACGAGAGGTAAGAACCTGCGCATCACGTTGTGACTACTCCTTGCGTCCTTTATCACCCTGCATGGTTAATTAGGCACGTGCATATCATACTTTAAGTAAAAAAATACAAAAAAATACATACAGTGGACTGGGCCGCAACTGGTAAACCCTTTAATTTTTGTTACTTGACCTACGGTAGCCAGACCGCAAACCGGACGGATTCCCTATACCAAATAGTCACGGGCTAGTTGGGAACGTTGACTGGGGAGAATCCCTTGCTGTTGTTTCCTGCGAATTTCCAGGCCTCAACAGAAGGTAGCTAAAAAATCAGCTCATGATTTAATGTGGAATGGGAAAACCCATAAATTCGTATGGTTGAGCATGGGCTCAATTTGATTGACCCAAAAGTCAATTTCCTCATGGAAATTTGTTTTTCCATCATCCCCATTCCATTGTGGAAGAAGGAGTGTAGTAGCAATTTCTCCCTTGCTACAGAGCAGGAACAGCTACCTTCTGTTTATATGACGGAAGGATAGGGTTCATGGTGGTGGTGCAAGAAAAATAGACAGAAAATAAAACAGAATAGAAATAAAAAAAACCCCTCTGCACATAAGGTTATGGGTTAAGCTCCAAGACCCTACATACAACTGTTAGAAAAACCCAAAGACCTGGAAGCAAACAATGAAAACCTACAAGAACATGTTAAACAATAGATCTGCAAGTAAATAATGTTAGAAAACTACAATATACCAAAGCAAAGACAAAACAAAAAAACAATTATACCTTCTGGTTGAAATGGGATACCATGCCCTAGCTTGGAAGAGCACCTCTCTTAGGAATGGGGGAGCTATGGCTCAATGGGAGGATGGATGAGAGGGAGGGTGAATGGCTTGAGAGGCAAATGGTCTTAAGGCACTCACTCGGGCAACATAACAATATGGAAAGAATGAATGTTTTGAGAGTGACCCCCACCCCTCTATTTATACTTTTTCTTAAGACTTTTAGGGTTTTAAGCCCCTGGTTGGGGATTTAGCCCTTTTTTTGGGATTTTAGCCCCTTTTGCTTAATATTTAGCTCTTTTGGGGGTTTTGAGCTGCTTTGAGGGGTTTTATCCCCTTTTTGGAGGCTTTAGCCTCTATGAGAGCTATTTTGGATCTTTTTAGGGGTTTTGAAGCCCTTTTTCATATTTTTAAGCCTTCTTGAGGGTGTGGGGGTCAAATGGGGTCAAATGAGGGTCATGCATGGATGTCCTTGGGTGGTGTAGGTCATGTAGAGCTTAGTGAGGGATTTTTTGGGTTAACAGATTCCCCCCTGATGTATGAGGGCATGAGCTCATCGTATGGTCGGCGAACATCATAGGATTTTTTGGGAAGAGGTGGTGCTTCTTGGGTTGGGGCATGGTGTCTTTCGGTTTTTGTACTAATATGGTTCCCATCAATGGGTGAGATACAAATAATGTGTGACATGTATATGGACGAGGCGAGCATCACCATGCTCGTAACAATGCCAAAAGAATAATGTGATCTATGCTTTATAATACAAGAGTCGATCATGTACAACTGATGATACATAGTGGTTGCCTTAATTAGAGGATGAATACAATACTAATCTAAAGAATTGATACATTGGGCCCATGGCATTCTCATGGAATGCTATATCTTCATGACTGATGGCCTGTTGTATCTGGAATGGTACATAGATGTATGGACTCACTGATGGAGAGTCAAAGTCTCTGTGGTACAAATATGCTGCATCAATCATAAATCTATATATAGAAGCACTGTTGGGGCTTCTGAACAAGGTCTCCACTGCAACCCAAAAATAATAAGAGACATAAACCTGTTTAGGTCCCTTGAATAGACTCATTAATGTGCTAGAGTCAGTTGACATCCAGGGTCTTCGACCAAATACTGCACAGACCAATACCCTGTATGAATCTCAATGGTGTGATGATGTAGCTGGAGTCGAGCATGTCAGAAACAACCATCCCGAGAGGCACTAAGGACTCCTATTAAGTGGTCCAAGGAACTCATCAATGAGGTTAATGAAACCGCGATACAAGGACCTATGGAATACATGTGTTGTCGTCAATAGAGGGAGACCTGCCCCTAGTCAAGGCAATGGTGTTTCCTTGACCAGAAGCACAAGGGAGATAACCGTATGATGTGAGTGTTGGAGCAAAGTCCCATAGCTATAGGAGAAGCTGCCATTTTGGCGAATAGACAGTTTGGCGAAGACGAAGAGATAAGGTAAAGCTACGATGCCGTAGCATGTTTCTAGCTGCAGAGCAGAGCTGGAAACCGTCACTGTTGGGACAAAGAAGTCAAGAAAGACGATAGTACCTGAGCGGCCGAGAAGAGAGAGCTTAACCACTGCATTGAAGGAAATGACGAAGACAGGAGGGCTCAACTACCCTCATAAAGGAAAAGGAGTGACGAGGCCGAGGTATTGAAGATGAAGGACAGAAGAGGGAAGCGGTGCATAGTACCCATGGTCAGTGCCGGGAAGCATGGAAGACTGCAGAGAGCAGTGGTGTGACGGAAAGCGGCTACCCCAAGTATAGATATGATGACTGTCACTAGTTAGGGTTTTGGGTTACTGTTGGGACAGGCCCATAGTGTTGTAATGGCGAGACCTTCGGGCCGCCTATAAAGGGATGTATTTTGTATTGAAAAAGGTTAGCTAGCTAGTTATCCATTGTGTTTGTTAGCTCACAGTTACCTTGTATTGTAATAGAGTTGAGCTCTGGTTCTGTTATCAGCAATAGTTATCTTATTGTAACTAGTAGCTAGCTCATTGAGCATGTATGTGACAATCCATAGGGATTGACAGAGAGAGAGAGAGAGAGAGAGAGAGAATATTGTAAGAAGGAAATATAGAGAAAGAGAAGAGATCTAGGAGAGAAGGGCTCTAGGCAGTGAGTGCGGAGTTACCCAGAAGATCTCTAGCTGCATATGCGGTGCAGCAGAACTGTGTACCTCTCTCAATTTATAATATAGAAACACAGTTCTATGGACGTAGCTTCTACCCTAGAAGCAAACCACGTAAAATCAGAGTGTTATTTGATTGATTCATGTGATTGTATTTGCTTGTTGTATCTGTCACTCATTACATGAACTTTGCTTACGGTAAATGTATGTATGTGTTATTCAGTTCACAGCATATTAACAGGATAAATGCATGTTGAATCTTTAAGTATTCTATATAAGAGTTTTCTAAGTTCACTCAAGATAGTTAATAGTCGCAGTATAAAGTAGCCTTGTATGTTGAGTCCTGTAAGTTGAACACGAGTAATGCTAAGTACGCTGAGCCGCGGCGGTAGGATATCGTAGGGAGGTGATATCGCACCGACAGAGGAGCTGTGGTGCGCGGTACCACAGGTTGAGGATTGAGCGTAGGAGAGAGTTACGTGTTTCCCAGGACGCGGTGACGCGATAAGGGCTAGAGTCATCACGTGTAGGAGGAAACTGCGCATCACGTCGCAGAGAGGAAGGAGACAGCTCTCGCGGGCTAAGAAGAGCTGCGAGGCGCACATAGGATGCGACAGAACCTGGTCAAGACACTTGAGTCTTTGGCCAACCCATTAGGATCACTTTAGGTGAGACTTCAGGCTGCTCCACGGTCTGTTTCCAAAAGGGCCAGTGAGCTAGGGGTGTTGTTGGTACAAAATAGTAAACCCGGGTTTGCCCAGCGACCAACAAATGGTTCTGTTGCCGGTTGTGAACAAACTGAGCACTGATGTTCTGTTGGCATCCTACTAGAGACAAACTCAATGAGTGGGTTGTGTCTAAGGAGAAAGAGTTTGCTGAACACGAGAACAAGAGTCCTAGACTGAGTATAGAGGACTGGTTACAAAAACATATCTATACAGACCTGCATGAGATATTTTTTGCGACCTTTGGAAACGAGCTTTACGATTGGTTATCAAAGTTGACTAGTAAGAACATATTCAAGAAGAAAAGAAACATTGTCTGGACACCGGAGCTGATTCATACTGTGAAGAACCTTGATAATCCCATTACGAGGACAATATACTTCTGGCTTGCGAGTGTGCTAGAAGGCTTCATCACAGAGTTTGCAGTTGAACAGAGAAAAAGCTTCAGCGAGGCTGAACGGTACTTCTTCAAAGGATATCGCGGTAAGTACCTAAAATCTTTAAACTTGTCCATTCAGATGTTATTACATGAAAAAGGAACAATGGATCTAGTTTCAAATGAATAAGTAAATATAGTAATGTCACAAGAGTTTGAAAGTGATTTTGATGACATTGGACGTACACGTAGTGGAAAGAAATACAAAGTAGATTTAAGCTCTCCCGTATTTGAAGATAGCTCAGATAATACTAGACAACAGAGTCACAGTACCACAGAAAGAATAGAAGGGGGTATCCCTTGCCACCCCTATACCCCACATAAATAGATCGGGACTCAGATCAATCCCATAGGAACTCCATCTAGTAGTTCCCAGATAGTACACACTACCGCTACATCACCTCCACCTACACCACCGAGTGGTAGTAACACAGCACATCAACATCCACCACGTAGAAATAGAATGGGGGATGATATGAAGCTACCTATCTTTAAGGGTACAGGGGCAGAGGACCCAGAGTAGCATTGGTTTCTATGTGAAGCCATGTGGACCATTAAAGCAATCAATGATGATAATAGTAAACTTGTACAGTTGGTCACCACACTGAGAGAACGAGCCTTAACATGGTATATGAAGTATACCTCAGCGGTACCAAGAACACTTGTCCAGGTCAAGACCGCCATGATTAAAGATTTTAAGAAACCTAAGTCTGAGTCACAGTGCATTACAGATCTCAACGACATCAAACAGTTACCTACAGAGTCAGTGTGGGACTTTGATCAGAAATTTAAAGCCCTTATAGACCAAGTCAGCTTTGAGTTTGCACCGGAGCAGCATAAGGAATGGTTTATTGCAGCACTGCTCCCTCACATTAGACTACCATTAATGCAACAGAAACTCTAGACATAGGATGACATGTTGGAGATGGCGATGAAACTAGAGGCTTCACCTCTAACTGAAACTAGCACAGGTATGGAAAATCTGCAAAACTAGTTGGCTAATCTCACAATACAGATGCATGAGCTTAAGAAAGGGAAACAGGTTGCACAAGACATATGGTGTGTAAAGTGTAAAGCACAAGGACATACTAAAGATAATTGTCCAGTCTTTGTAGAATATATAGAAACCGGGGCTCCTAACCCCTTACCACAGACCCAAGGGCCGTGGTGTGAAATATGCAAAACAAGAGGACATCTACCTCACCAGTGCCCTCTACTTCAGAAGTACGTGCAGACACCTAAGAACTTATACTGCGTCTTCTACAAGTCTGTAGGCCATGATGAACACGATTGCCGAGCCTATGATCTCATGGTCGGGAGCAAGCAAGACTTGTATAGAGTCCAATCCGAAACACAGGGTCCAGCAGCAGGACCACAGTATGATCAAGCTCATGTTGGCTGTGGAGGAGGATTCAGAGGATGAGGAGGATTCAGAGGCTTTGGCCGGGGAGAAGGCTTTGGCCGCGGTCGCGGACCAGTCACTTGTTACAACTGTGGAGTTCTAGGACATTATGCTAGGGACTGTCAGACCCCTACCACCACATGTAACTATTGCAAATATTACGATCACGCTATAGAATAATATCCTACCTTGATAGCTAAGATCAGAGAACCTAAGCCAGCAGTACACCAGAACATCTAGCTTATTGCTGCTGAGCAGGAAGAACCAGAACCAAGAGTCAACATTGTGACTCGCAGTGGTGCTTCCACCAATGGGACATCACAGGATACTGAAAATACCACAGGTCAGGAGTGGGTGCGCAAAGCTACTAACAAAGCAACACCACTTGATCTACAGAAGAATAAACAAACATTTCAGGAAGCTAAGAATTTCTTTGATGACCCTATGCAATCAGGATCATAGGTACCGCCGTCTAGGGGCGTACCGCAGCAAGCACCTTGTGGCATTAGCCCTGTATAGATATCACAGGCTACGACATCGGGCGCTGGCGATGAGGACGAGTTGGCAGGAAGTGTACAATCCTTCCTGCGGATTTTTTTAAAACTCGCGAGAAATGAGCAAGCTATCGGAGAACTTCAGCGCATCATAGATCAGTGTCAGCCATCTTCTTCTGTGAGCAGTGCACACCGTGCTGTTCATAGCATTATGGGACATACAAGAACAGGAAGAGAGATGCGACTCACAGCATAGATTGGAGAATTTGAAATGGACGAGGTAATCCTAGATCTAGGATCAGAGGTAAATGTTCTGACTAAGCAGACATGGGAACATATAGGTAGCCCTAAGTTAGTCAGACCGCCTATCCATCTGAGATTAGCTAATCAGCAGCGAGTATCACCCCTGGGTCGATTATCACAGGTGCCAGTTGACATTGACGGAGTTCACAGCTCTACGGACTTTGAAGTTATAGAAATCAGCGGCGATAGTAGACCATATCCAGCACTACTAGGCATTGATTGGGCGATCGGTAACATGGCCATTATCGACTTAAAGAGAAGACAAATGACCTTTGAAGACGCACAGATCCAGGTCATCGCATCATTAGATCCTCTTCAGGGTGCTAGATACATTGAACCTATTTGAGTAGAGGAAGAGGCATGTAACATGGAGAGTCTCTATCAGATGACTGCGAACCAGAGTGACTACATCAGTCCAACCACAGAAGGGAACATTAGTTGGCGATGCGATAGCTCATGCGCATCGGATTCAGATGATGGTCTAGAGAACTGGCAGAACAGACTTTACGAAGTCTCAGCACGTAGATGTGCGTACATGACTAAGTCACTGTGATGGATTGGCGCAGAGATCAACGAGATTCCATCATTTCATGGTCTAACAGATATCTAGGAATTTCTCATGCAGTTTGAACAACAAATTCCTCACGAGCAGAGGATCACAGCTATGGACCTTGCAGTACGAGCCACACATGCAAGATGGTGGTATGCACATAAAGAGATTATCGCATCATGGGATGATCTTAAGAGATTGATGGTGATCAGATTCTCTACCAACAGAGAGTATGTCCAGTAGAGATACACAGGAGAAAGTGACCCCAGGTCACATATTCAGACATGTGAACAGGATTGGTCGGACATTCCCGAGGATGAATGGGTTCACCGATTCATTCACACGTTGGACATAGTTCCAAGGAACTGGTACACAGAGACTGAATTGCACAAGGGAATGACTACATGGCCACTTCTAATAGACATCTTTCTACTTACCTTCGCTTTTGAATCTGAGTATCCAAATGTTGACCAGGCCCTAGATGTAATAAAGATTAAGATATTTGAGGATTGTACCCTACCAGTACATACTCAACCTGAGTGGGCCATCCAGTTAGAAGAGGCGTTAGAATGTTATAACTTTGCATCAGAACTAGAGGAGGAGGATGAGGATCCTCGCAACATCAACATTCCGGAGTCAGAAGGGACTCGCGATGTTGATGGACCGAATCTACATATTCTAGCAATCACAGAGCCGCTCAAGATTAAAAAGATCAATATTGGCACAGACACAGAACCAAAGTTTGCCTTTATTGGAGACTATTGGAACGATGAAATAGTCGGACAGATTGCAGACTTGCTACATGAGTACCAGGACCTATTTCCCACCAAGTTCACAGAGATGAAGGGAATAGTCAGAGACCTGGGAGTAATGAGGATACAATTGAAAGAGGATGCTAGACCAGTCAAGCAACGTCCATATAGATTAAATCCGTGCTACAAAGAAAAAGTTAAGGATGAGATCGATAAGATGCTAGCAGCAGGCATCATTGAGCTAGTGGAAGAAAGTGAATGGGTTATTCCCATGGTCTTGCAAGAGAAGAAAACTAAGGGAGACATCAGGATCTGTGTCAACTTGTGTAAACTCAATGACGCATCGCTTCATGATCCATTTTCGACACCTTTCACTGATGAAGTACTAGACAATGTGGGAGGACAGGAGGTCTACTCCTTCACTGATGGCTTTTCAGGCTATCACCAGATCAGAATTCACCCAGAAGACCGACATAAGACCACTTTTGCAACAGAATGGGGCTCATTCCAGTATACGGTAATGCCCTTTGGTCTTAAGAATGCACCAACTATCTTTTCTAGAGTAGTAGTTGCCGTATTTAAAGAATACATCCATAAATTCCTAGAAGTTTATTTTGATGATTGGACTGTATTTGGATTAATTGACAAGCACATAGGAGATTTAAGACTAATGTTAGAGAAATGTAGGCAGTACCAGATTTCTCTAAACTTGAAAAAATGTATATTCTATGCGCCATTCGGTATTTTGTTGGGTCACATTGTCTGCAGGCAAGGTTTGATGGTAGATCCCACAAAGATTGCCATCATTGTAAATATTCCAGCACCCAACTCAGTCAAACAATTGAGGACAATACTTGGTCATACCGGGTACTACAGAAAATTCATGAAGGGATACGCAAAGATTACAGCACCGATGGAAAAAATGTTAAAGAAAGATGTAAAATTCCTATGGAATGAGGAATGCCAGCAGAGTCTAAACACACTTAAAGAGAAGATGGTTACAACACCTATCTTAGTATTTCCAGACTGGAATAAGCCATTTCATGTACATGTGGATGCATTTGGCATCGCACTAGGGTTTTTTTTAATGCAACCAGGAGAAGGAGGTATCGATCATCCTATCGCATACTCCAGCAGAAAGCTATCGACAGCAGAAAATAACTACACCATGACAGAAAGAGAAGGCTTAGCTATGGTGTACGCGCTACAGAAGTTCAGGCACTACCTATTGGGTGCCTCGTTCAAGATGTTTACTGACCATTCCACATTGAAGTATCTGGTCAATAATCCAGTGTTAGGGGGACGAATCTGTAGATGGTTACTCCTCTGTCAGGAGTATGATTTTGAAATCATTGTCAAACCAGGAAGATTGAACACCGGACCAGATCATCTGTCGTGAATAGACTCAGGAGAAGAGCCAAGTAATATAGAGGACAATTTTCCAGATGTGCAGTTGTTCTCTATCCATATCACAGATGAGTACTATGCTGATATCATTCACTTTCTCACTGCAGGAAAGGCTAGCACAGCTGCTTGCCTTAGAGAAAGACAGATTCATTGCCAGATTCCATCAAAAAGTGCAGAAGGCATGAGAAAAAGCTTGGCATGACAGACACATTAAGAGTAAGACTCTTCAGATCGAAGACCTAGTACTCCTCTATGATAGTAAATTTATTAAGTTTCCAGGGAAGTTCAAGATGCAATGGTTGGGGCCGTATCAGATACAGCAAGTCACAGAGGGAGGAGCCATTCATCTCAGCAAATTGAATGGAGAGCTTCTTCCCACGATGATCAATGGCAGTAGGGTTAAGCTCTATAGTGACAGCCACTCCACCTCTCATCCCTAACTCAGAGTCGCGAGCGGTGCAAATGTCCATTGTAATTGAAAGGAGGCATCGCATCGGGAATTAGTCTACACCGACAGGTATTCTAAATAATAGGAATCGCATAAGGACGGTTCATTTTGCACAAGTCTAAAAAAGAAAAGAAAAAAAAGAGCTTAAGTTTGTTTTGAGCAAGTGATGCGGTGTGTCATCGCAGTAGCGCGATGTTTCTCCGTGCCACGTACCTAGTTGCAATGAGACAGAGGGCTAGTCAAGTCGCCTTCTGATAGGAAGTTAATGAAGAAATGATTGGTATACCTTACCGTAGATTTGGGCACAGCATAATCAATTATCCATATTTGGCAAATCTTCGACGAGACTGGCGCCTGCATACACACGCTTCGAGAGAAATTGATCAGATTTCAACATTTATTGAGGATCGGAATGACGGGTGTGGTCTTGTCCAAGCAATTAATACGACTGACGGGTTCATTCTAGATGACCGTTGCATCTAGGATTTTCGCCTTCGGCATAAAAGCAGAAATTATTCATTCGGGAGGGTTACATTTGCAAAGAGCCAAGAGCTATAGAGTGCATTGTTAATTTTTCCCTATGCAGAGCCAATTCTGTTACAGAGTGCCGTGATTTGCATAGTTGTAGCCATTGCCAATCCAGAGTATAACACCGAGTGGGTTCTGTCTGAGGAGGAACCCATAGAAGCAATTTTGGAAAGGTTCGATCGTGGAGGTCTTATGTCTGCTATGACGACGCCGTCTAAGGGTGTCACGCCAAGTTCATCATAGACCGGACAGCTGCCAAGGATGAGGAGCCAAGTTCAATTACGAGAAGAATCCAGTCCAGAGCTGGACGAATAAGTTCATAACGCAACAGACTACATCATACCACGAGTTGACGGTGCACTAGAGGTAAAAATTCCCAAGAGTGGTAAGTTTCCTATTCCTATACCACAGATTGATTCTCGAGTAAAGGAATATGGAGATCTATTAGGATATGCCGCTGTTGTTAAATTTATAGATTATAACTTGGGTGATAGTAAGACATATCCTCAGTTCCAGTCGGATCAGTATCTTATGATTTAGAAGAACCCAAGGACAGGTGCAGATGAATATGTTTCCATGGAACATGTCCAGATTCTGGAGCGCTCAAGCCTGCTTAATCTGTTAAGAATACCACATTTTGGACGAGGCACAGAGGTTAATGCCGTGGTGCGCATCCTACTTTCATGCATACATGGGGGTTACCTCTGGCTTGGTAACAGGGTCGACCTAAACATTGACTTGATACATCGCATCACCGACCTGTTCAAGACTGGTCAAGACCCGAAGACAAATATAATAGGAAAGACCAAGGATTCCAAGCTATCACCAGCCCTAGTTGCCGATTATAAAATACAAAGAGGAGGTTGGGCTTACGACATTGCAAGATTAACCGACAATACACTCAAATTTATAGCTAGTCTGCTTGCAGGCAGAATGTTAACCAAGGTTCGCCCAAAAGAAGTTACAGGATCAGTAATTAACCTGGCCATACAAGTTGAAGAGGGGGAACAGTTCAATTGGTCTTTATTTTTGTTAAATATGTTTCAGCAAGATTGTTTGCAAGCTCAAGATGAGGCAACCCATCCATTCCATTTATTGTGGTTGCTGATACTCTGTGCATTCGTCAGGTGGAAGGAACCGCCCCATACCCAATTTCGACAGCTAGCGAGTGGTGAGCCCAGAGGTGCGCGCTACACAAACTTATGGGAGACTAGCAGCCCAGCGAAGAAAAAGGTCAATGCGATAGTATTTTATGAATACTATAGGCTGCTAAGGAACATCCTCCAAGAAACACCGTGGATCAGCAAGGAGATCATGGACACATATGATGATCGGCTTGATTTTATGGTGGACCGACATAGAATTTACCTGAGGCCAAAAAGGGCTAAAAGGGATGATTGGGCCAATGGTTGGTTCAAAATGACAGTGAAGGATGTCGAGGACATCATCAAAGACTTTGGTGATGACTAGAAGCAAGCGTTAGAAGATACCATGCCCCTACCATCAGGTACCGCACAGACAGACCCATTAGACAAAGGCAAAGACAAAGTGGAGACCCAGATGCAAGATGCAGCACAAGTGCCACTACCAGGAGAAAAGAGGAAAGATTCACAGCAAGTGCCACCAGAGGCACAGATGACAAAGGATGGAGAAGAAGGGACACCAGAGGGATAGAAGAAGAAAAAGCACAAAGCTACAAAACTACCTTCGAAGACTACATTGACAGAGGATGATTATGAACTCATTACAACAAGAATGCATGACACATTGAAGGACTCATTTGAGGCGATACAGACATCGCAGGAAAAGATACAGAGCGCGGTAGAAAAGCAGCTTCTGGACTTAAAAGCAATTACTGAGAAGACTACCATGATACAGGTTCTGCCGGTAAAGGCGACCGCAGGAGAAAGCTCAACACAGCCGATTTCTTGCGAGGAAATCTTGGGAACGGATCGCATCAATACAGTCTTAATACCACTAGGGAGAATTTGATTCCCTATGTCAATGATGGATGCACCGATATAGATTAGGAAACCTGTCAAGGTTAACCTCGTAGAGTTCCACATTGATCAGTTACAGATGATCCAACAGCAGCTAA
This sequence comes from Pseudotsuga menziesii, assembly GCA_001517045.1. Classification (NCBI taxonomy): domain Eukaryota; kingdom Viridiplantae; phylum Streptophyta; class Pinopsida; order Pinales; family Pinaceae; genus Pseudotsuga; species Pseudotsuga menziesii. Next base: position 51,018 of record LPNX011038714.1, read on the forward strand.
GCACAGAGCTCAGAGGTAGAGAACTCGCGACTTATAAACAAAACACACAGTTGAAACAAAAGAATGCAGCACTTGCCACCAGCTATCAGAAAAAGACAGACAAGTTAAGAACATATGAAGAAAGAGAACAAAATCTCTCTCAAGTCTTACAGAGCATCGCATTGGAGTTATCCCAATGTAATATTGAGTTTGCCTTACCTCTCCCACAGAAGGTAAGAGGAGTTGCAGACAGAGCAAAGGATCTGGAGGAAACAGTAACCAGGATGGAAGAAATAATGGCCAAGATGCAGGAAGACCACAAAGAACAGATTGCTGAGCTTGAGGCTAGACCACCGGGCACCCCCCAGGCAGACAAGGAAGCCAGAGTAGAAGCCTTCTGACTCACTTCCGTGGAGATGAAATCTCACATAGACGATGCACTGTCGGTGCTAGCTGATGCGACAAACACATGGTCGGAGTTAGATGAGCCTCCTAAGAAAGTAGAAATCCAGCAAAGTATTCAGCAGATAGAGAAGACCATAGCAGCAATGAAGGAAGAAATCAAGAGCTTAGCAGCTCTTCAAAAGATGAGAAAGACGATGGAGATGAACCGCTTGCAGTAGGAAGCACAACAGTTGAGAGCAAAGGAGATACACATCAATGAACTGCTTCAACCATATCAGGAACAAATCACAGAGCTAGTCGATGCGGTTGAGCAGAAAGTTGGGGAGTTCACTGCCACCAGAAATGAAATTGATGCAGCAGAAGACTCCAGTATTAGTCAAGCTATGCTTGACTCCGCAAAAGAGCGTGTCGCAGCTATGCAGAACGAAGTCGCAGGACTTCGGGACAAGCTTCACCGCACTTCGCAAGAAGCCAAGGAGAAGCTACAGCAGGAGAAGCCCACTGGTAGTGGCTCGGGGATGAGCCACAAGTAAGTGTTAGGGGACTGTTGGAGCAGAGTCCCACAGCTACAGGAGAAGCTGCCATTTTGGCGGATAGACAGTTTGGTGAAGACGAAGAGATAAGGTAAATCTATGAAGCCGTAGCATGTTTCTAGCTGTAGAGCAGAGCCGAAAACCATGACTGTTGGGACAGAGAATTCAAGAAAGACGACAGTACCTGAACGACCGAGAAGAGAGAGCTCAACCACTACATTGAAGGTAGCGGCGAAGACAGGAGGGCTCAGCTACCCTCATAAAGGAAAAGGAGCAACGAGGCCGAGGTATTGAAGACGAAGGACAGAAGAGGGAAGCGGTGCATAGTACCCATGGTCAGCGCCGGGAAGCATGGAAGGCTGCAGAGAGCAGTGGTGTGATGGAAAGCGGCTACCCCAAGTACATATATGCTGACTGTCACTAGTTAGGGTTTTGGGTTACTATTGGGACAGGCCCACAGTGTTGTAATGGCGAGACCTTCGGGCCGCCTATAAAGGGATGTATTTTGTATTGAAAAAGGTTAGCTAGCTAGTTAGCCATTGAGTCTGTTAGCTCATAGTTACCTTGTATTGTAATAAAGTTGAGCTTTGGTTCTGTTATCAACAGTATTTATCTTACTGTAACCAGTAGCTAGCTCATTGAGCATGTATGTAACAATCCGCAAGGATTGACATAGAGAGAGAGAGAGAGAGAATATTGTAAGAAGGAAATATAAAGAAAGAGAAGAGATCTAGGAGAGAAGGGCTCCAGGTAGTGAGTGTGGAGTTACCCAGAAGATCTCTAGCTGCATATGCAGTGTAGCAGAACTGTGTACCTCTCTCAAGTTATAATATAGAAACACAGTTCTGTGGACGTAGCTTCTACCCTGGAAGTGAACCACGTAAAATCAGAGTGTTATGTGATTGATTCATGTGATTGTATTTGCTTGTTGTATCTGTCACTCGTTACATGAACTTTGCTTACGGTAAATGTATGTATGTGTTATTCAGTTCACAACATATTAACAGGATAAATGCATGTTGAATCTTTAATTATTCTATATAAGAGTTTTTTAAGTTCACTCAAGACAGTTAAGAGTCACAGTATAAAGCAGCCTTGGATGTTGAGTCCTGTAAGTTGAACATGAGTAACGCTAAGTACGCTGAGCCGCGGTGGTAGGATATCACAGGGAGGTGATATCGCACCGACAGAGGAGTTGTGGTGCACGGTACCGCAGGTTGAGGATTGAGAGTAGGAGAGAGTTACGTGTTGCCCAGGATGCGGCGACGCGATAAGGGCTAGAGTCATCGCGTGTAGGAGGAAACTACGCATCACGTTGCAGAGAGGAAGGAGACAGCTCTCGTGGGCTAAGAAGAGCTACGAGGCGCACATAGGATGCGACAGAACCTGGTCAAGACAATTGAGTCCTTGGCCAACCCATTAGGATCACTTCAGGTGAGACTTCAGGCCGCTCCGCGGTCTATTGACGAAAGGGCTAGTGAGCTAGGGGTGTTGTTGGTACATAATAGTAAACCCAGGTCTGCCCAGCGACCAACAGTGAGACAATATGAGGACTGATCCACTGAATGGGGGGGGGGGGGGGAGGGGGAGGATTTGAACAGGGGAAGAGGGAGTGTAGTAGAATAAAACTTCCTTTGTTCATAGTATGATGGCAGGGCAGATTAGGAAGCAAATGAAACTAACTCATGGGAAAGGGATCATAGCTATAATACCAGGAATGTCACTACAGATGGGAAATACTTGGAGGAGGTAGACACTTTTGATATTAATGGGATCCAAGGAAGACACATGGCAAAGTACTCTAAACAAAGGCGACCCAAAGTGGGAATGCTTCCAAACTATTATCTGTGGGGTGGTGTCTACAGACACCGTTGTGGTATGATCTCATGGATTTTTGGCGAGCCCGAGAAAGTAAATGCTCGATGGTGCTTTCAATTTTAGAGAGTCTAAAAGCATGAGGAAGACTCCAGTGGGGGCTCTTTTTCATTGGTAGTCTCCTGTGCCCTAAAAAGGATAAAATTATACACAGGAGATCTTGCCCATCCTTTAGGGGATGAGAGACTTCTTTACTATTGGTAGTCTAGTCAGGCCGGGAAAGGTTAAACCTACACTGACTGGATGGTCATTCAGATTGTTTTAAGAGCATGAATGAAACCAAGTTTGCTCGACAATATTTTCTTGATGAGAATGCTGGAAAAGAGCTTAACGACAACCCATGGTGATATTTTTCGTAAAGTTCGACCCCTCTACCTGAGAAAGCATAAAAGTATGCTGAGGGGAACGGTCTTGGATTGAATGTGACAAGGTGGTCCTTTTCATTTGATGGTCTGCATAGTCCGTAAAAGGAGATAAACAAGATGATGTAGATTCCCTTTCCTATACTTTAACGAGTGGGAAAGGAAGCAGCTATGCTCGGACATCTTTTCATTCTTTTAGGAGTCAGAAAAGATCTTAAAATAAACTCTAGTATGGTCAATCGATTGCGGTGGCATAGGTGGTGCCCCATGTCGGGACAGTGGAAAGTGGTCCAAAGGTCATATGTGTAGTATGGATGGAACAAGTGGCTCTTAGACATACCCATACATGCATGGGATAGATCGCGATAGAGGTACACAAATCGAGGTAGATTTTAGACAGAGGTCAGAAGAGCCATGTGTGAGTTGTGGTGGACGGACTTGACTACATGTGATGCGAGTGCAAGTCCGAAGGCAATTATATGCCAAATGCATTCAAAAGAAATGATCCATCCTCCAGGCAGTGGCTTGGGGACCCACATAAGGTGCGGTGGACAGATTAGACAGCTATATGCTAAAATAAAATGATGCGCCTTACGGGTGGTGGCCTGAGAACCCACATGAGTGGAGGTAGGCAAGTGTGATGCAAGTATAGGTCTAAAGACACTTGTATCACCATGATGTGGCTCGTAAATCTAGGTAGCTTCCAGGAGGCGGTCCCAAAAATTACTTTTTAAACATGAGACGATGGTCTCATAAGGAGATGGAAATTTGGGCTCGGAGGTGTGAGAGGTGTCTCGAACAGGTTCTGGGTGACTTTGGATTAGTAGCTAATGGTACTGCCCCTGACTTGTGGTAAAAATGTTGAAAAACAAGAAAATAAAATGAAGCGACTCATTGGTGATGTTAAGCATAAAATCTCTTGAGGTAGAGCCCGTTGCGAGGGTTCTGTAAGAGTTATCCGTCAGAGTCAATAAGGGTGTATGCCCCTTTTCCAAGGCAATGGTGGATGACATATGGGTCGTACCACATTGACTTGAACTAGCCTTTTCCCAACTTGTCATTGGGTTGGTCATAGACTAGAACCATATCGCCTTCACTGAAGGTGTGAGGGTGGACATGGGAGTCATAATGGGCATTCGATCATGTTTTTGCTGCTTCAATGTCTTGGAGGGAAACTCGATGGTCTTCTATGGTTTTCTCAAGTTGGAGGAGTTGTTCTTCCAAAGGAAAAGTATCGGGGATGATTTCTACCGCGAGGTGGAGGGATGGGATCTGGCACTCTATAGGGAGTACTAATTCAACGCCATGTACAAGGTGGAAAGGGGTGAAACCGGTTGTGGTTTTTGTGGACGTGCGATAAGCCCATATGGCGGAGAATAGCATGTGATGCAAGTTGGTTCTATGGTTTCCTACCATCCTTTGGAGCATTGTTTTGATGATTTTGTTGACTACTTCAACTTGGTCGTTGCCTTGCGGGTAGTAGGAAGATGAGTACTGGTGTTCAAATTTCAACATGGTTGACAGCTCAGTCCAAACATTGTCTTCAAAGTGTGTACCATGGTCTGAGACCAACTGTTTAGGAACACCAAATCATGAAATAGCATGGTTGAAGAAGAAGTGTGTCGATGTTTCACTTTTGCAATCAAATGTGGGCATGGCCTCGGCCCACTTAGTGAAGTAATCGACTGCCATAATGAAGTATTTATGACCATTGGCTGAGGTAGGGTTGATTGTCATGAAGTCGATTGCCCATTTGCAGAAGGGCTCAACTGTGACCACGAGGTGTAATGGTGCAGGGGGGGTTCTTGCCTTTGGGGAAAATATTTGATAGCTATGACAATACTTGACTATCTCTATGCAATCAGCAAAGATAGAAGGCCAGAAGTAGCCGACACGTAAAATATTATGGGTGGTTGCCAGACCTAAAAGGTGGCCACCATAGGCTCCACTATGACAGTCGTTGAGGATGGTCTCGGCCTCGTCACAGGTGAGGAAATGATGTAGGATGGTATCAATGCCTCGATAATATAGAACATCTCCAATCAATAGGCACTGAATGGATTGATTTCGAGTGCGTTGCCTGTCCTCATGGTTTAAGTGTGCTGCGAACTTCTGTGTTCGTAAGTATAGAAGGATGTCCCCATACCATGGGTCTTCCATGGATATGACAAATAGGAAATCATCAGGGAGGTCATCCTTGGGAGGTGATGACACCGTTAATGGGGGTAGATCAGTCATGAGCATGGCCATCGCAAGTGCCTTTGTGCTTTTTGGGGAAACGAATTCTAAGTCAAATTCTTGGAGGACGACTACCCACTTAGCTGCATGACCTTGTAGAAGACGACGGCTTAAGAGGTACCACATTGGGTTTGAATCAACCACTACATGTGTATGGTTTGCAATGATGTAGTGGCACAACTTCTGAGCTGAGAAGATGATGGTGAGGGCCAATTTATCCTCGGGTGAATACTGTAGTGGGAGGCTTGTCAGCTTCTGATTGATGTAATAAATCACGTGCTCATGGCGGGCATCATCTTCTTGGACCAAGACTCCAGCAATGGCGTTGTCTGAGGCTGACACATAGAGAATGAAGTCTCAGGTGAAGTCTGGTGTTGAGAGTAATGGTGCAGAAGCCAGGGCTTGCTTGAGTGCATCAAACGATTCTTGTGCTTGCTGATCCCAAACAAAGGGGATTTTTGTGTGGAGCAGGTGGATGAATCCATAGGATTTTGTTGCATACTCTGGTACAAAGCAACGAAGGAAGTTGGCCTTGCCTTGGAGGCTCTGTAGTTGGTGCTGAGCTTTTGGTGAAGGAAGATCAAGGATAGCCTGAAATTTAAGGGGGTCTACCATTATCCTTTGTGGGATACGATGGACCCGAGTAGACGGCCTGCTGGGACACAAAAAACGCACTTTAGGGGATTCAGGCAAATTTTGTACTTGTCACAAGTCGTCCATATGTTGTGCTCATTTTGGTGATCGAGTGGTAAGATTGTCTAGGTATACCAATATGATATGGATTAGATCATGGAAACAATATGTCATGGCGCGCTGGAAGGTGGCTCCAATGTTTTTCAGGCTAAAGGTCATGACTCGATATGCAAATGTACCCCATAGGGTTGTGAATGCCATCTTGTAACGATCTTCTTTCCAGATCTGAATTTGGTTATATATGGAAAATCCATCCATGAAGGAAAAGACCTCATGTCCAGTGCATGCATCGATAATCTGATCGATGAAGGGTGTTGGGAAGTTTTCTTTGGGACACGCCCCATTTAGATCGCGGAAGTATGTGCAAATGTGGATAGTACCCTATTTTTTATTCATGGGAATAGGATTAGAAACCCAATTGGTGTACGCAATGGGGTAAATGAAGCCAGCTGTGCACAAATTCTCTATTTCGGCTTTGACCGCGGCTGCTTTGGAAGGATGGATGGGCTGTTTCTTTAGGCCTACGGGAGCCACATCGGGCCATGTGTCAATGTGGTGTTCCACGATGGATGGATCCAACCCGGGCATTTTAGTGTAATACCAGGCAAAGATGTCACGGAATTCTTGGAAGAGAGATTTGTAGGAAGCGACTTCCTCCAGGGAGCAGGATGCCCCCATCATGATTTCTTCAACAACCTTGGGATTAGTTGAGATGTTGATTTCGATGGTTGGCGAGATGTTGGCCATGTTCCCTTCTTCGAAGGCGTCCGGTACTAGCATGGGGTTTTTGAACCAGTTGACTTTCCCATGAATGAATTTTTTGGTTTCCACGAAAAACTGGTCAGACTGCGATACAAGTTCTTCAGGGAGGAAGAACGAGCGATGGTGCATGTCATCCCATGGGTATTCTAGGGTGGTTAAGGCTTCAAGTATCTCCTTATCATTGCGGAAGCAACGAAGAGAAAGGTCTCATGGACCGTCATTGATGGTGGAGACAAGAGGGTTGGTAGAACTAGACATCATGTAAATGGACATGGTGTCCGAAGAAGGAGGTGGGGGATGAAATTCTTCGATTAGAGTGATCTCAGATTCAAGGGAATGTTGTCGAAGGTTGGCTAGAGTCATTTGGAACTTGGAAAAGTATTAGCAGTGGTGAGAATAGTGTCCATACAAACTGCAGAGGGCATAAGCATGGATTGTTCTCAATGACTTGTTTCTCACTATTGGCCCGCTTGGGAGTTCAACCACGGGGATATTTTCCGTTGTATCCATGGCATCCAATGTGCACGAATTATGGGAATCTCAGGGCAGTTTTGAGTTGGATGGCCCTATTCTTCGCAGACAGTGCAAGGCGGGATCTGTCGAGGTTCAGTAGTAGCTTTCACATTTTTTCCCCTGGCCCTTTTCGGGTGGGGCGGTGCAGGTGCGGTGGTTGGTTTTGGCGGGTCGAGTGGAGGATGAGATTCAACCGCAATGGGTTGCATGGGGGTTAAGACTACCTGGGGAATTGGTGGTTGAGCCAGTGGATCAAGATACCACACGGGAATTTCCAATGTAAAGTTGGGTAAGTTTAAGATGGCCATTACTGGCTTGCTCATGACACTAGGCGGGGGAAAGAGGAAGGGAATTGTGTGGACTGGAGAGGATCCCAGATAACTCCCTAATGGTTGTATGTGGGGATGAGGTTGTGGTTGCAGCTACATGTAATGTTGTGGATGCAGATGATGTTGTGGCTGCTGTTGATGTTGCGGCTATGGACGGTGTTACGGTTGTGGTTGGGGCTATGACTACGGTTGTTGTTTGGGTGTAGCAGTGCTGGATGAGAGCATGCAAAAATTCGCAGTCTCATTTGGTGTCAGCGGTGGTAACACTAAGGGAAAAAATCCATCATGGTGGTATCGAAAAACAACCTAGGGCCCACATTCAATAATGGGGAGGCTGGTATGTTGTCAACCATGGTGTTGACCACAGGGATAACATTGGAGGGTGCGGTTAGCCCTTCCGGATCAATGGTGTTGATCGTAGGGATAACGTTGGTTAATCATCACAATTTTCCCTTCCTGGGGGAACATCATGAGATGGAAAATAGTTGATGCTATGGCTCTCATGGCGTACATATAACTTCTTCCAAGGAGATGGTTATAGTCCAACTGAGCATTGACAACCTCTATGTCGATCAGTACTATTTTTTTGGCTAATGTGATGGGGACATGAGGGAGGATTCCTTGGGCTTTAGTGGGATGGCCATCATAAGCCCGTAGAGTATTAGAGGATGGTTGCAGAATTGGGGATCCAAGCTTCTGCCAAACTAGGGTAGACATAACACACATGGATTCCCCCTCATCCACTATGCACTGGTGTACAACCAAATTCCAGATAGACACCAAGATTTGGAAGGCAATGGTTGATGGCATCTGCGGTTCTCCATTCTCTGTGTCAAATGTGATCAACTTGGAGTCAGAGGGTCCTACAGCACCCAGTGCAGCTAGTAAGGATTTCCACTGCGTTGGGAAAATTTTGAGTACCTCAAGAGTGGACATCACGGTAGGTGTTTGGGCCAAATCATCCACGATGATGTAGCTGACAGCATCTCTAGCCATGGCGTTGTTGGAAACCTGGCATATGGGGGGGTGAGGGAAAGGGGGTAACTAAAGAGGCGCATTGGTTGTTTTGGATGTAGATGCCACTGATGTGTCGGCGGGTTTGGTGTTGGTTATGTATTGAGTCTTTCTAGTATATAAATTGACCTCTTCAGTTGTCATAGCTAGTAGGTGCTAGACACCTGTTTCTATCGTCAGAGGTGCCCCTGGGGAGTTGGGATTGGTTTGGGGAGGGGGTGCAGTTGCCACCAATCCTTGGATTGGTATTGGGTTTTGGAGCACCACAGGAGGAGGTCTTGGTGGTGCTGGGTTGGGTTGGGCTTGGTCTATTGTATTGGTGGCATGCTGAACCTCATTCCTAATGGCCTGCTTAGCACAACCCATGAAGGGACACTCGTATGTGTAATTCTTGTAGACCTAGCGTAGTGTGTACGGTTGGTTTGTACACAATGGGGAGTTGCATCTCGATGCATTTGGTCATTGAGGATTTTGGGTTGGCCGGTTCGCCATGGAATTTTTGGGAGGATTTGGTTGTTGACCACCTCCCTATGGTTGATTGTTCCCTTGGTTTCGGGGTCGGTTATTCCTGGCTTGCCCTTGTTGGTTATTGGGGCCTGGATGGTTGGGACGGTTTTATTGTGAAAACATCTGTCCCAATGGAGCAGGTGGAGCAGGGGCAAGGGATTGAACAGCTTGCACCAGTGGTGCATAGTAGACTTGGGTGGGTGCCAGTGCCACAAATGTGGGCATTTGTCCTGCGTATTGCTGTCTCGGCCAAGCTAGTACCTAGGCCTGCTGTGGTGGTGCAGGTTGTGCATAAGAAGTTGTGGATCTAGACTGGGACATCATTCTTGCAAATCCTGGAGTTTGGTTTTGGTATGCAACACTAGGAGTGTTGCTTGGTTGTGGTGGTATTGCATGTGGTGTCATACGGTTCTGTGGTTGGTGGGAGACAGAACCTATGATTCCATCTGCGGCATGGGATGCCCCTGGTGCGTCCCGGTAGGAGGTGCCTACATGCGGAGCATCTGGAATGACAGTGTAAAGGTATCTTGACTGTGCATAGATCAGATCAAACTATTGGGCTTTCAAGATGCCCTCCTCTTTAGATTGGGGATGTTCGGATGGGACGTCCTTTGCCATAGGTGGTAGCAAGGTTTTTAGGAACCAATCCAGGAAGATCCCGTCATCAAGTTGGATCTTGCACAAACTACAACGTCACCACCACTCATGGATGTGGTCGCTTATGTGGGTTGCAGTATTCTGGCGGTAAGATAACAAGATTTCCACCCCTTCATCGTATCTAACGGGGAGTTGGAAATATTGCAAGAACATGAAAGCCAAGGAGTTGAAATCCGGGTACTTGGCTTGTGGTAGCTCGATGTACCACTTGGTTGTAGCACCTATGAGGGTGTGCTGGAATAGTCTGAGCCAGATCGAATCATCTACAATGGTATTTAATGAGCACCATAGGTGAAATGTTATGATGTGGTTTTGGGGGCACTCCCCTGCCTTCCCTTCAAACTTGGGAATGTCTGAGGGAAGTTTGGTTGGCATGGGAGGCCAAAATTTTTGATAATGGATAGGGTCATTTGTTAATCGAGCCAAGTTAGGCAAGTTGTGACGTGCCATGAAAGGAAGGTTTGACCCAAGGTTGATGTGAGATGGGGCAGCAATGGTGGTGGGGTTTGCAGGGACATGATGCACCTGCATAACCAAGGGTACTTGTGGCACCATTGTGGATGGGCCAGTGCCCCCAAGTGTGGTAGGAGGGGTAGTGAAGGTGGAAGGTCCATTGGCCCCTCATATGATAGGAGGGGTAGTGTAAGTGGAAGGGCCACTACCCCCATCTATCCCAAGTGGGATAGTGTGGGTGGAAGGCATACTACCCCCATGTGTTATAGGAGTGACAACTTGACTGGTCAATGTGGGTGGTGGTAGCTAGATTATGATGGTTTTCATGACCGTGTTGGGGCCACCAGTAATGGTGTTGGTGGTGGTGTGGGGTGTGGACATGGGTCCACTACTAATCACTAAGCCAAAAAATGGATCCAGGTTTGCACCAGCCATGGGGCTAGATGGTGCAGTATGCAGGTTTGGCTCAGATTGGTATGATTATGAGTCTAAATCAGAGGCTGTATGGCCTTTTGATGGTGTAGAGGGTCATTGAGAATGGTCTTGATGGTGTTGGTACAAGGACCCGAACTATGGTGGGTCGCCTCTTAGGCGTGAGGAAGAACGTGGGAAATCAATCGTGTTGGATTTGTATGTCAAAATGGTGAAATATGGTGATGATTTTTGGACCCCAGTTTTAATGGCTTCCTATTGGCTTCAAGTGGTCACTTAGCCACCAAGACTGCCATAAGACATCTCTTGGATTTTTCCTAATGGGAGTGCTAGTCAATCGATGGGGGTCGTTTCCCATTTCGCTTGGCAATTCCTCTCAACGACCAGCTACTTTGGGGTTTCCGTGGTACTCCTCATAATGAGTTTTTGGGATAAGCCCAAGTACTTCCCATAGTTAAGGAAGTCATGGACTTATGTCCTCACAGACTGCAGATGTTTGACTTAGTGTAAATTATAAATTTTAATGGCTCACTCAGCATCATGAATTGAGTTTGGTTGTTTTATATGGTATGGTTTGTGTGTATGTATTTTTTCTTTATGTTATACTTAGTGGCAGCTTAAATGGTTTATGAATATTCTGTAGAGTTCATAACATTGTTGATGGAAGTAGTAAATGAAAATCAGAAATTTAAACATGTACCATTTGTGAATCTGAACTATGATAGCCTGACTAGGTGACTGCCTTGCACCTGTATTTATATTAAGCCAGGAAAGGGTGCTGGGCTCTCAACATAATGGGACTAATCCCATCTGTAGATCCATAGGTCACCCTCCGGATGCAAGGTCGGTTAACAGGGAGGACGCTGAGCGTCGTGAGGCCCCCTGGGCCTACTACCCCCTCTACCTTCCAAGTCACCCGTTTTTAGTGGTTTTGAGAAATTCCAAGTGAAGTGCCTATTACTATACAAGCTTCACCCTTTGTCTTATCCCAGAATACCCCAAAGGGTGATGACTGGGTAGAGGAGGAAGGGCTAGGCAAGATGTTTATTTTAATTACATTGAATTTTTAATCAAGCTTTGATCATATTCATTAATCCATTATCCATTTCATTTACCATTAATTTACACATGCTGCAATAAAATGAACAAATACTGAAAAGAAATAGAAAAAAATTTGATGGAAAGAGGAAGATGAGCCACACTGACAGTCCTTAATTTTTAAAAAATTAGAATCTGATAGACAGATCTCTCTTTTCGGGGAAAATGTGGCAAGGGGGTCACCAAATTTTCCCCAAAACAGGCGAGGGGGTCACTCAAAAATTTGAAGATAGAAGTGAGTTGGCTTCTGGGATGGGGTTGCACCTTTTGGGGAAAAATGAGCGACCCGGTCGCACCTTTCGGGCCTAAATGAGCGACCTGGTCGCACCTTTCAGCCCGACAAGAGTGACCTTCTCTGAAAGGTAAATTTTTTTTGATCCTGAGCTAGATCAAGCCGACAGTAACCTGTACTGTGGCCAAATGGGATCGGATTGGCCTTGAGGAGGCTCAGCAGTAACTAAAAATGCAGAAAAATAAATATCTGAGCTATATTTGATAGAAATTTAAACTAGGGCAAATGAAAATAAACTGCAAAAATAAAACCCATGGATCTTGTGGGATCGACTTGGTATGGTCACTAGATTTGTAGTAGGGATTTCTCCCTTGCTATAGAGTAGGAATGGCTACCTTCTGTCTATAGGACGAAAGGATAGGGTTCCAAGTGGTGGTGCAAGATGTTCGGGTACATAGGGTACTCCCAAAAGACTGAACACCTTGAGCAACCGCTTCACACAAAAAGATCACAGATCAACACATCGATGTTTGTCACATGGTTAAAAACCTCAAGAGGGAAACAGTCCATGGCTCCATCCAAATAGCTACTTGGAGCAATTTATTATGCAAAAGAAAGAAAGTTACATGAGCTTCTCATAATCGATCAACTAGCCAAGGACCCTCTATGCTCTTTAAATAGAGATCATAGACCAATTGAGTGTTAAGCCACGGATCAATGGTAGGTATGATCTAAGAGAAGTTGAACCGTCGGATCACTCTATGTCTAGAACATATAGTGACCGTTGGATTATAATATTTACAAATGCATACTAATGCATACTAAAGAAACACACTTTTACCTAACGGATATATTACACAAGTTGATCTTAAATAACTCCTAAGTGTCTAAATATCCTAACATCCCCCCTTAAGAACAACTTGGGATAGGATTGAAGGATTTACAAAAGTGACACTATTAGGAGAAGGAAGGAGGCATTAGAGACTATCCCCCCTTAAGGACACATTCCTAAACTCCTAACATAGACCAAAGTTTAGAAAACTTCGCTTCTGTAAGAGACTTGGTGAAGATGTCTGCAACTTGATCATCTGTAGGGCAATAGAGAAATTCAATAACACTATCATGAACAAGATTTCTGATGAAGTGCATGTGTATCTCAATGTGTTTGTTGTGCTGATGTAGAACTGGATCTTTGGCAAGCTTGATGGCACTTTGATTATCACACCAAAGTGGAGCAGGCTGCTGCTGCTCGAATCCAAACTCTGAAAGGATCTGTCGAAGCCATAAAGCTTCTTGACTGGCATTAACTGTGGCTCAATATTCTACTTCTGCTAAAGAAAGAGAAAGAGCTTGTTGTTTCTTACAAGCCCAAGTGACAGGTCCAGATCCCAGACTAAAAACATAAACTATAGTAGACTTTCGATCATCAGGATTGCTGGCCCAATCTGAATCAGTGAAACCAACCAACAAAGGTTTCCCCCCTGTACTGTAATGAATCCCAAACTGAACTGTACCTTGAATATATCGAAGTATTATTTTTGTTGCTTTCCAGTGACTTTCATGAGGATTTTGCATATAACAGGCAACACGACCAATGGCAAAGTAAAGGTCAGGACGGGAATGAGTCAAGTATAAAAGACTACCAACAAGCTGATGATACAAAGTGGCATCTACTTCAACGAAAGTACAAGTGGCAAAAAGTTTGACTCCAGACAATAAGGGAGAAGGGGCTGGTTTACAATCTTCCATGTGGAAGCGACGAAGAAGGTCACAAGCATACTTAGACTGTGAAAGAAATATTCCTTCTTTGGTTTGCAAGACTTGGAGACCAAGAAAATAATGCAAATGTCCTAAGTCTGACATTTCAAAATTTTGCTTAAGACTGGATTTCACATGGGTTATAAGTTTAAGGTCACTATCGGTAAGGATAAGATCATCAACATAAAGAACAAGTATGATGCGATGGTTTTCTACTTTCTTGGTACAAACATTGGGGTCAGAATGGAATCTAGAAAAACCAGTGTCAAGGAGAAATCTATCCATTTTGGCATACCAAGCTCTAGGAGCTTGCTTAAGGCCATATAAGGATTTCTTAAGGAGACAAACAAGGCTAGAGTTATTTTGAACCTATCCAAAAGGTTGTTCCATGTAAATTTCCTCATGTAAATCACCATGTAAGAAGGCAGACTTGACATCCATTTGATGGAATTCCCAGTTATGTAAGGCTGCAAGGGAAAGAATAAGGCAGATGGAGTTCATTTTTTCTACAGGGGAAAAGGTTTCATTGTAGTCAATCCCTTCAACTTGGGAAAAACATTTGGCAACTAACCTTGCCTTAAGTCTTTCAACACTTCCATCTAATGCATACTTAGTTCTGTAGACCCATTTACATCTGACAAGTTTTCTTCCTTTTGGAAGAGGAACAAGATCCCAAGTATCGTTCGCCATTAAGGAACAATATTCTTCATCCATAGCTGCATCCCAATCTGGATTTCCTAAAGCTTCTGCAAAAGTTTCTGGATCATGATTCTCGGAAACTTGAGCCAAAAAGAGAAGAGGCTCATTGAAACTGAGAACGTGTTCGACGTTGATCTCTAGGATCACCGGCAAGATCACTAGTTGCTTCACATGTTGAATGGACCCATTGAGGAAGTATTGGTGCTGGTGCAATTGGAGGAACATGAGCAGGAAGAGGTGGATTTTCATCCTCATTGTCATCATTAGAAATTGGAGTTGGAAACCTGTCAAGGAAGTTGGAAGAAGAAGAAGAAGGCACAATCGCCGAATCAGGCTCGCAGGCCAAAGATGGCACACCCACCAAGTTAGGCTCGTAGGCCAAGAGATTTTCATCAAATTT
>LPNX011038714.1:66019-100289 GCA_001517045.1 Pseudotsuga menziesii
TCTTATAATGATTATATCATGTGAATGGGGTTGAAGAAGTCTATAACCTTTTACATCTTCAAAATATCCAACAAATATGCACTTTTCACTTTTAGAATGCAATGNATGTATCTGCATTCTTAATTATTCCAAGATGAATGAGCTTATCTTTCTTTCTAATTAAGGAATCACAAAAGGATTCAAGACTAGGCTCTTGACGGCTAGCTGCAGTCAAGGATTCTTTTATGGAGTAGAATGTAGATACAAAAACAGAATATGCAGGTCCAAGTTTGGAAAGAATATGATAAATACATTGTTTGTCTTCNCTATTTTTCATCCGGAATGTGAGCCCATGCTTCACAACCAAACACACGAAAGTGACTTACATCTGGTTTAACTTTACTCCATGATTTTTCCAGTGTTATACCTTGTAAAAATTTAGTGGGTGTACGATTAACTATGTAATTTGCACAATTTATGGCCTCAGCCCAATATTGAAGACTTAGTCCCTTATATTGGATCATACAATTAGCCATTTCTTTTAAAGTGCAGTTCTTTCGTTCAGCTACACCATTTTGTTGAGGTGTATATGGAACAATGTGCTATTGTTGGATTCCTTGTTTAGTGCAGAAAATAGTGAACTTGTTGTTAACATATTCTCCTCCATTGTCAGATCTTAACTTAATAATTTGATGACGAGATTGTTTTTCAACAAGGGCCTTGTAGGCCAAGAACATGTTAAATACTTCGCTCTTAAGTTTTAGGAAGCAAAACCCAAGTGCGTCTGGAGTAGTCATCAATGAAAGTTAATAAATATTTGAAACCAGAAAAGGAAGCAGATGGAAGAGGGCCACACAAGTCACTATGCANCAATCATTTGGATTCAAGGAAAGCAACTCATTCTCAAGTTGATGACCTCGAATTTCATTATGTTTACCAAACAAAGATTCTAAATTTTCCCAAGCTTTATCAGGTTCATCAATTCCAGATATGTGGAATCATAAATCAGTAGAGATTGACATCCCAATCAATCCACGAGCTTCATCGCTTCGATTTTCCCATTTAATTTTCTTATCATCATCAGTGGGTTCTATTTCTTTCCCTGAGGTTATCCTGAAAAGTCCCCTATTTCGCAGAACATCCTCCATACGAGATTTCCATGAGAAATAGTTAGAACTTGTAAGTATAATATCACAAGGGGAAACCATACAGTAAAATAATGGCTAAAAGAACAAAAACTAACTGTCTAGATGCAAAGAGCTTGAAACATTATGTGGTTTTAAAAAAAATTACACTTAAAACTGATTCCAGATGATGAAGTTATGATTGATCAAAGAAAATATTGAAGCTGTCCTCAATAGTGATGTGGCAAATATTAACTTGACCAACTAAAAAAGAAGCCCCCTCTTCCCAAGATCAACTTTTGACAATCACTTTTACAATAAAGTTGCTTTGAAGTGAATCACTTTTGTAGAATAAGTGATGTTCANCAAACCCCAAAGGAACCGAGGCGTTCCAAGAGGCACGTTTGTCAAAACTGTCCCGATGACATTTTTCGAGTACACAACCAGAACAAACACCATCCTTGCAAGATACCAGTGGAAGACCAGTCACCATATTGTCTTTACATAGTTGTTGCAATCAGCGATAATTTAAGTGAAAAATTCGCTCATGCCAAAGTTTTCTCAAGTTATCACTATGAGCAACAAAAACTGAAGGAAAAGGTGATGACTCAAAGTTGTTAAATTTGTACAACCTGCTAATATCATCAACAGTTTCAGTAGCAAGGATATTTTGAAGATTTTTAAAATCCTTGATTACAACTTGGTGAGGTGTAAAAGTCATAGTTTTACCTTCACCTGAATGAGTGATTTGATAGACTGATAACGAATTGCAGGAAATTTTTGGAACACATAGTACATCATTGAAATGACCATTTTCTACTGAAACTGTTCCAGATCCTACAACACTTAGAGATCTATCATCACCNAGGAAGAGGGCTTTTTTCTGATTTGTCGTGATCACATAAGGTGCACGACAAAGAGCATATGTAGCCGAGAAGAAAAGAAAAAAAACTTTCCCTTACTGTTTCTGATTCGCCGCGATTGCGCAAGGTGCATGGTAAAGAGCATACGCAGTCAAGGAAAACAACAGTCTGAGACTAAAACATAAAAGATCTAATAATAAACTGATAAAATATGAGAGATTTAAAAAAAAAACAAATCCGTCACTGTAACATTATACCTTCAGATTTGCCGAAATTGGTGTTTCTGGAGCAAACGGAAACAGTTTATGGTGAAACGAAAACTATTTCCCAATGGAAACGGTGATTCGGATGCAATGGAATAGCTCCCATAATCAAAAAATGCATAGAAAATCTAGAACCAGAAACCCTTTAAAAGTTTCGGCAACTTCGGTTCCAGATCTTGATCAAAACCAAAAGCGGCTCTTCATAAAAGCTCTGATACCATGTTCAGATACATAGGGTACTCCCAAAATACCGAACACCTTGAGCAACTGCTTCACACAAAAAGATCATAGATCAACACATCGATGTTTGTCACGTTGTTAAAACCCTCGAGAGGGAAACAGTCCACGGCCCCAGCCAAATAGCTACTTGGAGCAATTTATTATGCAAAAGAAAGAAAGTTACATGAGCTTCTCATAATTGATCAACTAGACAAGGACCCTCTATGCTCTTTAAATAGAGATCATAGACCAATCAGGTGTTAAGCCATGGATCAATGGTAGGTATGATCTAAGAGAAGTTGAACCGTCGGATCACTCTATGTCTATAACATATCGTGACCGTCGGATTAGAATATTTACAAATGCATACTAATGCATACTAAAGAAACACACTTTTACCTAATAGATATATTACACAAGTTGATCTTAACTAACTCCTAAGTGTCTAAATATCCTAACACAAGAAAAATAGATAGAAAATAAAATGGAACAGAAATTAAAAAAAACCCCTCTGCACACAAGGTTATGGGTTAAGCTCCCAAACACTGCATACAATTGGTAGAAAAACCCAAAGACCTGCAAGCAAATAATGAAAACCTGCAAGAACATGTTAAGTAATAGATCTGCAAGTAAATAATGTTAGAAAACTACAATCTACCAAAGCAAAGACAAAACATAAAAACAATTATACCTTCTGGTTGAAATGGGCCACCATGCCCTAGCTTGTGAGAGCACCTCTCTTAGGAATGGGGGAGCTATGGCTCAATGGGAGGATGGATGAGCGGGAGGGTGAATGGCTTGAGAGACAAATGGTCTCAACGCACTCACTCGGGTAGCATAACAATATGGAAAGAAGGAATGTTTTGAGAGTGACCCCCACCCCTCTATTTATACTTTTTCTCAAGACTTTTAGGGTTTTAAGCCCCTAGTTAGGGATTTAGCCCATTTTTTGGGATTTTAGCTCCTTTCACTCAATCTTTATCTCTTTTGGGGGTTTTAAGCTCCTTTGAGGGGTTTTAGCCCCTTTTTGGAGGCTTTAGCCCCTATGAGAGCTATTTTGGCTCTTTTTAGGGGTTTTTAAAGCCCTTTTCATATTTTTAAGCCTTCTTGAGGGTGTGGGGGTCAAATGGGGTCAAATGAGGGTTGTGCATGGATGTCCTTCGGTGTTGTAGGTCATGTAGAGCTTAGTGAGCGATTTTTTGGGTTAACAAGGAGACATCAATTTTTGGTATTCTATGTATTCCCAGTAGTGAAAAATTGCAGAAATGGAAACCAGGAAAGAAGCCACATTTTAGAGAGTAAAAAATGCCCAAAAATTCGTGTGGGTGGTGACATCTAGCAGGGAATATATAGACATAAACCCTAGGGAAAATTTGAGAGTATGAAAAGCCCAAAAATTCTTGGGAGAACCTCGATTTTTAATCCTGAAAATTAAATTTCGTTGCTTAGAGTCACATTGCCAAAAATCAGGGGGAATTCAAGAGTGGATACAAGTGGGAGAGATATTAGCATCGGAATTTCTTGCCAAAACCAGTGAAGGAAAGAATATATGAAGGTTAGCAACTTGGAGCTTTTTATTCCCACCCCAAAGAGATATATATGAAAGGGGTGACTAAGGGACTGTGTAGCAAAGAAGAGGACCTTCCTTGTGTTGGGTGTGGTAGGTATTATGGGTGCCAAGGATGGTTGAGAGAAATTGAGATTCATGTAGCTCTATGGTTGATTTCACTAGCTTAGAAACATTCTTCTTTGTCTCCCTATGTGCTTGATAAACCCAACTGTGTGTTGGCTTAGCGTGAATATGTGTTCCTATGGTTGTGAGCCTAGCATGAGTAGTTCTTCCTTAGTGGATATATATCTCAACTCATGGGTGGCATCTCAACTAAAATAATATAGGTTGGATAGAGACCTACGGTTGGGTGGAATGTTTCTCTGACATATCTAGTTTCTCAGACAATTCCAATTAAAAGGTAAGCATTTACTGTTTATTTATGATAAATTGTGTATTATGAATGAGTGTTTACTATTCTAAATTGAGTGAGATGACCTAGTTTGAATTATTAATTCAGATGCATGTTCATAGTGTGATAGTTAGTTTATTTATGTGCACAATTTTGTTGTATTCTTGTGATCGGTATACATGTATATGCATGTTGTTTTTGTAGGTAAATTTAATTCCATTGTGTTTATATTTATGCACCTGCACACACATTTAGATGCTAACAAATTTAAAAATATGACCATGGGGAAACAAATTAGCACCCTGTGTATTGTTCCCATTCCCTCTGCTGGTTGGATTGGCAGGAGGGGACGTGACATTGGCTACAGGGGGGTTCCTTTGTTGCTGAGGGTTGGGATTGGTCCTTGATATAGGGAATACCTGTTATAGTGGGAAATGTTTGGAAACATTGATTCATTGTTAGAATGTCTAACACATCGAGGATCGAAATTGAAAAGTTTAATGGAAGAAATTTTGAGCTTTCGAAGCTTAAATTGGAGGATCTCCTTGTAGTTCGAGAAAAATGGATTGCAGTTGACCCAATAATAAATCCAGATGGTATGTCGAAGGAAAGGATTATAGTCTAAATTTTTCTGGCATATTTTTTATTGTTGAATGTCTTAGAAGAAGACACCGCAAATAATCTATTGGAAAAGTTGGGAAACTTATACAAGTCAAAAACTTTGGTTAACAAGTTGTTTCTCCAGAATAAGTTATATAATCTGAGGATGGGTGAAGGTGACTCAGTGATAGAGCACCTAAATTCAATCAACATTGTTATTATCCAATTGTTTTTAATTGACGTTAAAATCACTGAGGAGGAGAAATGAAGGAGAAACCCACGAAGCCTTGACAGTAATAGGTCAACTGATAGACAGAGGAAAAGGAAAAAATTCTGATAGAAAGTCACATTCGAGAGGTAGATATATGACTAGATCACTTGGTGTAATGAAAAAAACATTATGGAGATGCGGTAATGTCGAGAATTATAGGAAGAACGATAAGTCGATAGAAGTTGAGATAGGAAAAGGGTGTAAGGAATGCCAATCGACAGATCACAGGACTTTACAAGAAGAGAAATGCGATGTGTAGTTGACCTCAACAAATACACAGTCATATCGTGACTCTTGGTTGATTGAATTTGGTGCATCATATTATATAACACCTCATAGAGAGTTGTTCTATGAGTATGAGAAGATCAATGGTGGTGATATTATACTGGGAGATGATTCCTTGACTGAGATAGTCAAATTATGTAAAGTTTGACTGAAAATGAAAGATGGAAGAATAAGAACACTTCCATGAGTATTGCATATCCCAGGTCTGGCCCAAAACCTGATCTTAGTCAGTAAGATGGGGAATGCAAGTATGTATACTATATTTGAGAAATATACATGCAAGATTGTGCGAGGAGTGATGGTAATGATGAGAGGATTTCATCCAAGAACCTTGTATAATCTATTGGGAAGAACAAAAATTGATTGAAGTGAGAATGTGGTATACCCGGAGTCCGACTACACATCTTCTTATCTAGTTGAATCGACCATGTAGTGGCATTAACGAATGGGACATATAGGTGAGAAAGGTCTTTGTGCTATGCACAAAAAATGTATGGTCGAAGGTATCCCTAATTTATATGAATAATTTGACTTATGTGAACATTGTATTTATGGTAAACAAAGTTGCATAAGATTCTCATTTGGTACTACTAGGGATAAATAACAACTAGAGTTAATACATAATGATGTGTTTAGATTTGTGTCAGTCCTTTCATTATAAGAATATCATTACTAAATTTCTTTCATAGATTATTTTTCCATAATTAAATGGTTGTATTTTATGGGGAAGAAATATGAGGGATTTGATAAGAAATTTCAAGAGTTTAAAGCACTTATGGAGAATCATACTGGTAAAAATATCAAGGTGCTGAGAACCAATAACAGAGGAGAATTATATGGAAATGTGTTTGACCAGTTTTGCATATAATATGATATGTATCAACAAATAATAACCCCATACATGCCTCAACATAATGGAGTTGAAGAATGAACATAAAAATGATGAAGAAATCAAGAAGCATGATCATTGGTGTAGGAGTCACACAAGAATTCTGGTTAGAGGCAGTCAACATTGCATGTTACTCTGTGAATATCTTATTTTCAACAAATATAGCCATCTAGAATCCTTATGAGACATGGGATGGTAAAATTGCCTCTCTTACACATTCCAAAGTGTTTGGGTGTGATGACTTTGTGCATATCCTAAAGGAGAAAATAACGAAACTCGACAAGAAGTTGGAGAAATAAATCTTCATAAGCTACAAGGATGGAGTGAAAGGGTATAAGTTGTGGAATTTAGTGACGAGGAAGGTATTTTATAGTATATATGTGATCTTTAGAGAAGTTAGAGGAATTTCAAGGAATAAATAGGTTAAAAAGGAAAAACTAGAAAAGAAAGAGTTTCAAATGAATGATGAAAGTATGGATTTAGGTGAGTTGACTAAATCTAATGAAGAGGTGGAATGATAGATTCCATATGTGAGGAGGTATGGTTGAGAAAGGAAAAAACCAAAAAGATACATTCCACCAAAATTTAACTCTTCTTTTGCATTATCTACCATAGAATATGACCCTAGGTCAGCAAAGGAGGTGATCGACTCCACCAAGGGTAAGCTATGGAAAAGGGCCATGGAATAATAAATTGAGTCCTTGAATAAGATTGAAACATGGGGTCTATTTGAATTACCAAAATGAAGAAAACCCTTAGGTAGTATGTGGGTGTTCAATGAAAAGTTGAATGCAACAGGTCAAGTCAAGAAGTACATGATTCAACTCGTAGAAGAAGGGTATTCTGAAGTTGAGGGAGTCGAATTGAGATTTTCTCACATGTTTCTAAGATACCTTCCATAAGGGTACTGTTGTATTTAGCTACATCATTTGATATTGAGATAGAATATATGGATGTAACGACAACATTTATTCATGGTGATATTGAAGAAGAAATTTATATCAGGAATCTTGAAGGTTTTACAATGGAAGGAGAAAATGAGTTGGTTTGCAAGCTAAAGGAGTCTCTATATGGTTTAAAACAATTACCTAGGATGCGGTATCAGAAGTTTGACATATATATCAAACAGTTGGGGTTTGTGAGAAGTGAGGATTATCACTGTGTGAATGGGAATAAAACCAATGATAACTTCATATATATAGTTCTATATGTCAATGACATGTTGTTGGTTAGAAATAACATGGATCCAATAAAGGAGTTGAAATTGTAGTTATATTCCAATTTTGACATGAAGGATATTAGAGCAACAAATTTCATTATTGGAATGGAAATTTAGAGAGATTGTATAGGTAAGGATTTGGTTAAGTCAGAGAAAATATGTTGAGACAATTTTGAAATGTTTCAACATGTAGGAGAGCAGGTCAGTCAAGGTCCATTCTCTTGTAGGAGTCAAGCTATATGTTTAATAGTGTCCAAATATAAGAAGAAATAGAGTACATGTTACATGTTCCCTATGCTAGTGCTGAAGGTAATATAATCTATTCTATGGTATGTGGTCGACCTAACATCGCCCATGTAGTAGGGATATTGAGAAGGTACATATCAACACTTACAAAAGAGAGCTATGCTGCATTTAAGAGAGTGTTTAGGTATTTGTGTGGCATGACAGATTATGCAACATGTTATGGAAGAGAGCTTGAGGGAAACAAGGAAATCAATTTACATGGTTTTGTTGATTATGATTGGGCTAGAGATATTGATTGTAGACAATCGACCAATGGATATGTGTTAAATAGATTAAGTGGAGCAGTTAGTTCGGTGAGTCAGAGGTATTCTATTCTTAGACTACCGACTACTAAGGATGAATAGATGATAGCTACTCATGCATGTAAGGAAGTTTTTTGGTTGTAGTGGCTATGTTTAGATGTTGGGTTTAGACAACATGCTATTGGGTTGGATTGTAACAGTCGGTGTGTTTGGAAAATAATCCAACATACCATTCAAAGATGAAACACATTGATGTTCAATACCATTTTGTGAGGGAGATGGTGGAGAACTAGGTGTTACTAGAAAAGGTAAACATGATAAAGAATGTTGCAGAATCATTGACGAAGTCAGTTAGCACAACAAAATCTTCTTGGTGTAGAGAAACAATGGGTTTGTTAATGATGTTAAAGTGAAATAAATTTCTATATATATTGTGTATATAAAGAAGACAACAAGTGGGAGAATGATATATATGTTACATTCTTTGAGTTAAAGATTGTGTATCTACGAAAGATTTTCTTATTGTACTTTTATTGTATTATTGTTATACCTCCTTCAGGGGATGTTATTGATATATTTGGTTATGTAAAGGTATTGAAAGAATCAATGTAAACATTCCATTGTAATTCGGGTCAATAGTAACCAAAAGAATTATTATATAAATGATATTTTGAGTCCCCATAGAGAATTCAACCCAGTAAGAAAGAGAAAATCGACCTAGTTAGGGTAAAATGTCACTCACATGTCGAGTATAAATAGAGGAGAGAATCCTCTCATTTGGACACAAAGTTTGCTCAAGAAAGTGTGCAAGAGAGAAACAACAAATTTTGTTGGGAAGAAGAAATTTTCTCTTCTATTTTGGGACCATATTATCTTGGTTTGGCATTGTACTTGTTGACTAAATCTCTACTGAAGAAGTTATTGGGTTTCCTCCCTTGTGGTTTCCCAAAGGAAAAATATTTGTGCCTATTGTGTTGTTGTGCTTGTATTTATTTCAGTGATCCTATTGCATATGATTATTGTGATATAATACAAAGCGTTTGAAATCTAACAATGATAATATTGAAACATTAAAATTCTAAAATGGTATCAGATCCATCCTGAAAGAATCCATTGTGCAACTGTAACTAATGGAAGTTGGAAACTAGGGTTTCCTATTTCAAGCACTACCCCCCATAGATCAACTAATAAATGAGGTCCATCCAACTCTCCCTATGAGAGTGCATCTTCATGGAGGAAGATTCTAGTTCCATGGATTTTGAATTTTGTCCCTATTACTATTGTTGGGAAAACTAGGGAATCATATATTTTTCAGTTTTGTCCACAAATACGAAAAAAGCAGACTATTTACCAACTCTCCTTGAGGAGGCACATCTCTCTCTCCAATAATATTTTCAATATTCAAAAGTTGAAAAATTAAGGGTTCTCTATCAAGCCATAGGTCCAGCTAGAAGTAGTTTTCCAAAAAAGAATTGAAGCAAGAACTTGGCTGGAGCACTCTTGACGGTAAGAAATATTATTCTTATTTACATTTGAGGATAATCTTGAAGGAGCTGATAACTTTCATTCATGGAAGTGCTGGAGTCATTATCCAACCCACACACCTATTTGGTCAATTTTGGCCTAATTACCCACTATCCTAAGCTAATTGACTTGAATTATTGACATCAACATCAGCACACCAGCACACTCCTGACATCAACATCAGCACACCCACTCCCTCCTTCAATCAAGGAGGACAACTAATCCTTCTCCTTTAATTAGGGAGGAGAACTAGGCTTCCTCCTTCAATCAGGGAGCAAATCTGAGGTGATCTGATTGTCATAAATGCACCAATTAGTTAACTGAATGTTGTTTCACCTAAAAATCAGTTAAGATGAGTTGGAAAGGTGCCTTACTCATCTCATTATCTATTTTGGGCTGATCTGAGTTAACTGGAGTGATCTAAGGTGCCTCTAGCAACTTCCGGTGACTAGTTTCAGGTCACTTCACTTGATCGGAGCTGACTTGAGTTAGAGATGCACCCCCACCTACTTTTTGACATGCAGTTGAGTTATATTTAGTTAGACTTAGTCATTATTGCACTCTTATTTAGTTAAGACTCATTTAGAGTCAATCATGGCTTGATTAGTTGTTAACTGGTGTGTTTAGTGTGGCTAATAGACAGTTAAGCTACTCTCATCTATGCAATTCGAATGACCTCCAAGGAATTCAAATTGTCTTGCATTCATGCAAGTTGTATGAAATTGTATCATCTCTCATTATTGTTTATTGATAATATATAGATGCAACCTCCAATTGCAGCACTGTTAATGTCATTTCATGTGTAAAATTTGCCTTAAATCTTCTGTAAGATATGCTTTAGTCTTAAGATTGATGTGACTGAATTTCACATGGTATCAGAGCCATGACGGGATGAAGCTCTTCTTCAAAAAAAATATTTTTGATGGATCTATCATGCAATTTGAGCAAAAAGCTCAAAAATTCCAGCATTGCACTAGAAGCCGAAGGTTTACGACATAAGTCCTAAGTAAAGGAATTGTTGATCAAAATTTCTTAATCTACTAAGCTGGGTGTGATGAAAACCTGAAAAGTGTAGGCTGTTCGAGCTTACGCTGCCCTTTTTGTGTTTTTGTAGGTTCTTTGAAAGACTTCTACTGCATTTGCTACAGCAGAAAAATGGATTCTACCATGGATCCTCTTACACCTTTCAATTACCACCAATGGAAGGGAGACATGGAGTTTAAACTACATTTCGAGGGACTCTACAGAGCCACAATGGAAACCAAAGTAGAGACAAACCATGTTGTGGACAAAGCTAGATACTGGAACAAGATGGATGAAGCTTTTTGGTTTCTGTGCCCATCGATTTTCAAAGATCTTCATTTCCATGTCACTGGATTGAAGAATCCGAAGGAAATTTGGGATAAACTTGCCGATCTCTTTGATAAGAAGGATGACATGAGGATTTATCAGCTAGAGAATGAGTTGACTTCTCTTCACCCAAGAAATTTCAAAACTCTCAATGAATTCTTCACCAAATTCAATCACCTAGTTCTCCAATTGATGCAGTGTGAGGTGGAGATAGAGGATTATCAACTCATTCTCTCCATTCTTTCAAAAATTGGATTGGATTACTCAGTATTTTTTTCCACATTCCATACTAGGAAGCTAACAACCCTAAATTGTAAAATTCCTTCTCTCAATTCCTTCATTGAGTCCCTCACAAATGAGCATGACAAGCTTGTGTAGAAGGGGATCATCGGACCCTCCAAATATCAAGCACTGTTTGCTTCGAGGCCCAAATATACGAAGCATAAAGGAAAGCAGAAGAATCAAAAGGCCAAGTTTGATGCTCCAAATCCAAAAGATAATAACCATCAACAACAAGATCCTTCCAGCTCAAAGAAACACAAGAACAAAGGAAACCAAGGCAAAGAAAAAATCAAGTGTTCTTATTGCGAGAAGGGATTTCACCCTGAACATACCTACATGAAGAAAAATATTGATGAGATGACTCTTCTCCTTGAGAGGAACAATATCAATCTTCCAGAGAGTGTTCTAAAGAGAGATAATCATGATCAGGATATCCACCTAGAAAGAGGACATGCCCTCATGGAAAGCACTTCGAAGCCTAGATCTCTCCTCATAGACTTTGGTTCTTTGAACCACACGATAGAAAGCAAATAATCCTTCTCATCCTTGGACACTGACAAAATTACTCTGATCCACATGGTAGATGATTCTCAGATCATTTCGAAAGGCAAAGGTACTGTAAAACTTGAACATGGAAGTTTTTTTGATGTTCTGTATGTAACTTCCTTGGCCTCCAATATGTTGTGTATATTAAATTACACATATCGGAGTTCCCAAGAGAGTTAATTTCATCCCCAATGATGGTGAAATCACTGAGATCACATCTGGGAATCTCATTACAACAGGCATAGCAAACCACCATGCTAAGGCCTATGAGTTTTCCATGTTTGTGGTGGATGCAAATCCCATCGCTCTTTTGACTCATGGAAATGCGATATTTGGTCATTTGCACTTCAAAAACTTGCAGTAACTTCAGAATCATTTCATGGTTTAAGGCCTCCTAGCCATAAAAACTTTCAATGGAATTTACAAAGTTTGCATTGTCGGAAAACACCATGAGAAAAAGTTTGATCGGGAAAGGCAAGCCATGCAAAGAGTATTTTGGGGCTGATTCATTCTGATATCAGTGGACCCATGCCTACAACATCCATGATTGGTTCACAGTATGTACTCACCTTCATTGATGATTTCTCTAGATACACTTGGGTTCATGGTATGTACTCACCTTCATTCATTGATTTCTTCCTAAAGAAAAAATCCATAGTTTTGGAAAGATTCACCGAGTTCAAAGCATCTGTTGAGAATGCCTCTAGGAGGAAGATACAGTATCTCAGATATGATAATGGAGGAGATTATATCAATTCTGAATTTTTTCAAATATTTTATCACAATGGGATCCAAATCCAGCACTCCATTCCCTACACACCCCAGCAAAATGGTGTAGCGGAAAGGAAAAACCGGGCCCTCAAAGAGATGACTACCTGCATGTTGGACGCCAAAGGTTTAGCTGAAAAAATATGGGATGAGGCTATGAATGTTTCTGCTCACATTCATAACAGAGTCCCTCACTCTTCCATGATATGAAAAACTGCTTTCGAATCCTATTTTGGACACAACCAAATGTGTCAAATTTCAATGTTTTTGGGTCCACCGCATGGGCTCGAATTCCTCTTGACAAGAGGAAATCTTTGCAACCGAAAAGTGTTGAATGTTTTTTCATTGAATATCCAGAATAATTAAATGGATTAAAACTTTTGAATATCAGAACCAAACATATATTCATTGAGAGAAGTGTTCATTTTGAAGAAGCTCTCCAAGAGGTAAAACTAGTTGAGGAGAAAACTACTGAAATTCCCTCCTGTTTTGTTGATCATTTGAATGATGAAAATGGGAGTGAACGATATGATATTGAAGATATGATATATGATATAAGTGAGAGAATTATATCAGGTTAATAATCATTTTCTGATGTGTCAACCCATCTCCCAACTTGGGCCAAAAAGACACCTTCTTCCGCCGGGACAAACATTTGAAATCCCACTGATCCAAGAAGAACCCGGTCTGATTTTCAAAGAGCAGGTGTTTATCTCTCTTGTCATGTTTCATTACTGTTAAAGACCTGTTATATTATGATTGGTTCTGATCCAAATTCCTACTACTATGCTCGAAATGATCCTAGATGGAAAGGTGCTATGGACGAAGAGTTCAATTCTCTTCGAAAAGATACAATTTGGGAGCTAGTTTCCCTTCCACCTGGAAGGAAATTAGTTCAATGCAAGCGGGTGTATTGGAAAAATGTTGCTTCAGATGGAAAAAACTACAAATAAAAAGCATGTGTGGTTGTAATAGGGTTCTCCTAGGTCCAAGGAGTGGACTATCATGAGACCTTTGAACCGGTGGCAAAGATGGATTTTATAAGACTAGTTTTGGCCATTGTCGCATCCAAGCACTGGGAGGTGCATCAAATGGATGTCAAGAGTGATTTTATTCATGGATACCTGAAAGAGGAGAGATATATGAAGCATCCTCAAGTCTAAACATCAAATCATTCCTTGGTGTGTAAGTTGCAGAAATCATTATATGGGTTGAAACAAGCCCCAAGATCTTGGTATGCCAAAATGGATGCCTTTTTGCTCTCACAAAACTTCTAGAGATGGAAATCTGATCCTAATGTATATTTTCAGAAGTATTATGGTAATATTACTATCATAGTATTATATTTTGATGATCTTTTGATAACAGGAAGCATACTTTCTTTGTTTTCCTTTATAAAAAACTGCTCTTCATGATGCTTTTGAAATGAGTGATTTGGGCCTGCTGAGACAGTTTATCGGGCTTGAAATCACACAAGAATTTGATGGGGTAATGGTAAATCAATATAAATATATTGAATACCTGTTAATTAATATTAAAATGGCTGATTTCAAGGATGCACCATTTCTTTTCCTCTCAAGAATCAGTGTTGAAGAGGGAAAATCCACTCCACCCATGAATCCCACTATTTACCGCCAGTTGATCGAAATCTTGCTATACTTGACACATTTAAGGCTTTAGATTTGTTATTCAATGAATGATGTATAAATATATATTCAGCAGCATCATGAGCTTCATTGGAAGACATCCAAGAGGATCCTTCAGTACATTCAGGGCACTAGATCCTACGTCATTCACTATGTTGCAGATTTTGAGCTAGAGTTGGTCGGTTTTACAGATTCAGATTGGGAAGGGGATTCCATAGATAGGGAGTCCACTTAAAGGTATGTTCTTATGTTTGGTGGTGGCCCCATTTTCTGGTCCAGCAAAAATCAGGTTTCCATTTCATTGTCTTAAGCAGAGGCCGAGTAGAGGGGAGCAATGAATGCTTGCATCCAAGAAGTTTGGCTGCAAGGCATTCTGTCAGAGTTTGAGATTGGTAGTGATTTTTCCATAGTCATATTTTTTAACAAACAAAGTGCTATCAAGATCTCAATGGATCCAGTTCAGCGAAAGAGGACCAAACATGTTGAGATCCACATGCACTACATCAGGGAGTTAGTGCATGACAAGACAATTGTTCTGCAATACTGCCCTACATATGAGCAAATTGTAGATATTTTCACCAAGAAATTTACTAATAAAAAGTTCACTTACCTCCATTCACTACCGGGGGTGATTTCATCGGGGTGAAGGTAGTTACTTCTTCAGTGTTTAGCTTGAGGGGGGGTTTTTCCCACTGGGTTTTCCATCTTTCCTCACTTATCATTTTATTTGAGAATTTTAGAGTTAATTTTTTCTACAAGGTGACCTATGGGCTTTGTTTTCAAGGCCTTAAATTTTTTTTACTCCTCCACGAGTATAGCTTAAGGGGGGGTGTTGGAGTCATCATCCAACCCACACACCTGTTTGGTCAATTTTGGCCTAATTACCCACTATCCTAAGTTAATTGACTCGAATTACTGACATCAGCATCAGCACACTAGCACACTCTTGACATCAGCATTAGCACACCCACTCCCTCCTTTAATCAAGGAGGCCAACTAAGCCTTCTCCTCCAATCAAGGAGGCTAACTAGGCTTCCTCCTTCAATCAGGGAGCAAATCTAGGGTGATCTACTTATCATAAGTGCACCAATTAGTTAATGAATGTTGTTTCACCTAAACATTAGTTAAGCTAAGTTGGAAAGGCACCTTCCTCATCTCATTGTCTATTTTGGGCTGATTTGAGTTAACTGGAGTGATCTAAGGCACCTCCAACAACTTCTGGTGACTAGTTTCAGTTCAATTCACTTCATCGAAGCTGATTTGAGTTAGAGATGCACCCCCACCTACTGTTTGACATGCATTTGAGTTCTATTCAGTTAGAATTAGTCATTATTGCACTCTAATTCAGTTAGAACTTAGTTAGAGTCGATCATGGCTTGATTTGTGGTTAACTTGTGTGTTTAGTGTGGCTAAGGGACAGTTAAGCTACTCTCATCTATGCAATTTGAATGACCTCTAAGGAATTCGATTTGTCTTTCATTCATGCAATTTGAATGACATTGTATCATCTCTCATTATTGATTATTGATAATATACAGCTGCAACCTCCAATTGCAGCACTGTTAATGTCATTTCATGTGTAAAATTTGTCTTGAATATTCTGTAAGATCTTCTTTAGTCTTAAGATTTTTGTGACAAAATTTCACAGGAAGTATAAAGTGCTTCTTATATTAGAAGAACATGATTTGGAAAACTACGTTAAAGGAGAAGTTGCAAATCGAGAGGGAGATGAAGACAAATATAAACAAAAGAAGAATATGGTCAACGCCAAGAGGATCATTGCCGACTCCATCAAGGATCACTTGATCCCACATGTTTCCTCCTTAAATAATCCCAAGGAGATGTTTGATGCATTGACCAGTTTGTATGAAGGAAATAATATCAATAGGAAGATGAGCTTGATGAATCAACTCAAGGGTGTGAAGATGCATAACTTAGAAAGAATCCAATCCTACTTCACAGGGGTCTCTTAGATAAAGGAACATATAGAATCTATTAGAGATAATGTTGGATTATTCCATAATACTGAGGGGGCGGGGGTGAATCAGTATTGTCTTTTTCCCTTCTTCAAAATAACAAAACACACAATGAATCAAACAGGTTAAGAAAAAAATTTATCGTGGAAACTTCAAAGAGAAAACCACCAATTCAAACTCATTAAAAAGATGAATCTACAATATTACTTTATTTGCTACTACAAAAAGGATGCAATAGCACCCTAGGTTTCTTCCTACTACAACAAAAAAGTATGCTACAATACCCTAGGTTTCTTCCTACTACAACATACAAGGATTCTACAACACCCTAGGCTTCTACTTGCTACAACATACAAGGATGCTACAACACCCTATGCAGACTTGTCTCCTTCCCTAGTGTCACTCTGCCACCATGGGATGAATTTTATCAATATTCTATCGAATTGCATTCACTTTTGGACTCTATCACTCACGATCACAGATAAAAATTATTTCATTCAATCTTTCTGTCAATAAATACCTGCACACTCCCTAAGGACGCATATCTTCACCAATGCAACTTTTCATTGATCATGCGTCTACATGAATATTTCAGTCCCGACCTTCCGCATTCTCCATTTCCACAACCATCCTGAGGCGTTGATTTTATATCATGATTTTTCATGACTGTAGATCTAATGTTAGGATGCAGATTGTGGAATCATAACATTTCTCAAAATTCCTTTTCACAATTTTTGCCTTTCGTATTTCGGTGGTGGACTTCGAGTTGCAAAAACCCATATTATTCTAGACCTTGATTTCTCATCTTTGTCATTCTGACTTCCTCTTTCCGCTTACCACCTTCTGGATTATGCTGGTGAACGCTGGGTTATGAAAACCCATATTATGTTATACTTTGAATTCTCGTCTTCCGCATTCTGCCTTCCCCTTTTTCCCTTCATCTTTTCTTCTAAACCATTGATTTCTTTACGGGTTCACTCCTGACTG
This sequence comes from Pseudotsuga menziesii, assembly GCA_001517045.1. Taxonomy (NCBI): domain Eukaryota; kingdom Viridiplantae; phylum Streptophyta; class Pinopsida; order Pinales; family Pinaceae; genus Pseudotsuga; species Pseudotsuga menziesii. The sequence goes on from LPNX011038714.1 coordinate 83,320, forward strand.
TCGGTCTATGATCAAATGTGGATTGCGGACCTTCACTTTTGTTTGTGTGGAAATCATTCCCCATCATAGATTTCCTTGCATATTCAATCCTATTCATCGATCTACGATCAAATGTGGATTGCGGATCTTCACTTTTCTTCGTATGGAAATTATTCACCACCGTCAATTTCCTTACAGGTTCACTCTTGACTATTGGTCTGTACATTGTCAATCCTTCTAAAAAAAGGTAGGGGGTCTCACAGGTCGTCTTGGGATCCAAGCTGGAAATCTTCTTATGGAGTCCAAACACCTAGAACCCACACAGTGACCTTTTCTCTACGCATCGAATAAGTCTAGTGAGACCAGTGCATATAAGCATCTAAAAACTCAATCGTCCTTCTAATGTGGGATAAATCCCAAGTGTAAAATAAATCTACATCATTGATTGCCTTATTCGGACAACTGCTGAGTGTTTGTAGTGAATTCTGCTACAAATCCTTATCTTCCTCTGCCTCTTGCATCGATCTTTTCTCTTTCACTGACTTTCCCTGTCGCTCGACCCTATCACTAATTTTCCTTTATCATTGTTGAAATCCTTTGACATCAATGATGAATCATGTAATGGATCCTTTGTCTTTTACTGATTTCATCCTGTTGTTGGTTATTCTTTTGTCATTTGTGAACTCCTTTCACATTGATGGAAACATATAAACATTATCCCCCTTTGACAACAATGACAAAGGATAACCTGTATTCTTGTACCCTTTTTGATATAGGATTTCCTGTCTTCTTGACAACTCCCCTTGTCATTATATCCCCCCTGAGATTGCACTTCTTCTTCTACAACTATTGTAAGGGTATCACTCCCAACTTCCATCTAATATTCCCAAAGGATTCCTTGGGTAGTGGATTGGTTAAAATGTCAGCAACTTGTTCTTTTGTGTCAACATACTCTAGTTTGACAACCTTCTGGGACTTTTGTTCTCTTAGGAAGTGATATTTAATTGGTATGTGTTTTGTCTTGGAGTGCATGACAGGTTTTTTTAACATATTTATGGCACTGGTATTATTGCAGTTTATTATTATTGGATGCTAATACTTCACAAGTAAGTCTTCCAATGTCTGCTTCATCCAAATGACCTAGGTGCAACATGACATAGCAATAATATATTCAACCTTTGCTGTGGAGAGTGAAATGGAAGATTGGTTTTTACTTAACTGTGAAACCAAACAATTTCCTAAGAAGAATGATGCTCCATTGGTACTTTTTCGATCATCAACACTCCCTTCCCAATATACATCAGTAAATGATTTTAAGATGAAGTTTTGAATTTTCGGGTACCACTACCCATACTCCATAGTACCTTTCAAATATTTGAAAATTCTTTTTATTGCAGTTACGTGCATTTCTTTGGGGCTTGATTGGAACCTAGCAACCAAACCTACACCTTGCATCACATCTGGTCTTGTAGCTGTCACATATAACAGGCTGCCTATCATGGATCTATACATGGTATGAGCCACTTCCAGAGACTCATCATCCCTACTTAATTTAAAACGTGTAATCGTAGGAGTACTAACAGGTTTGGTGTCTTCCATCTTAAATATTCTAAGCATGTCCTTGATGTACTTATTTTGAGAGATGAAGATTCCTTTGTCTATTTGGTAAACTTGTAACCCCAAGAATAATGTTAATTCAACCAACATTTACATTTCGATTTCTTGCTTCATTTCAGAAGCAAAGTTTACACTTAGTATTTGTAAATTGCTTCCAAATATGATGTCATCTACATAAACAACAAGAATGATCATATTTTGATCTTTGATTTTTAAGTAGAGATTACTTTCAGTGACCCCTCTCTTAAATCCTTGTTTCTTTAAGTAGTTTGCCAGCCTAGAAAACCATGCTCTTGGAGCTTGTTTGAGCCCATCAGGTACCTTTTTAATTTTACAAACATAGTCTCTATTTTCTGATAGGAGAAAACCTTCAGGTTGTTCAATATAAACCTCTTCTTCTAACTTTCCATTCAGAAATCTAGACTTGACATCCATTTTATATACTTTAAAGTTTTTATGGCATGAAAGTGCTAAAAACATTCTGATTGCTTCAATTCTTTCTAAAGGGGCATAAGTTTCTTCAAAATCAATCCCTTCTACTTGAGCATACCATTTACATACTAATATTTCCTTGTTCCTCATCACTTGACCATCCTGATTGAATTTGTTCTTGAGAACCCATTTGGTCCCTATAACATTCTTATCTCTGGGTCTTGGGACAATTTCCCAGGTCTCGTTTTTCTCAATCTGATCCAATTCCTCATTCATGGCTTTGATCCATTCATTATTTTTGCTAGCTTCTGTAAAATCCTAAGGTTCCACTATTGAGAGTAGGGTTTGTTCATTAAATGGTAGTTGTCTCCTTGTACTGACTCCAACATTTTTATCACCTATGATTTGTGTCTCTGAATGATTCTTTTGTATCCTTCTAGATGGAGTTTTTGTATCAGGTCTTGGGGAGTCTTCTTCACCTTCCTGTGTATCTTCCTTCTCTATTCCGTCTTCTTCATAATGAGTAATTTCATCATTTCACAAGTCTTCCTTTTCTTCATCATTTGTATTTTCAACACTGTCATGAATTCTTACTCTTCATGGTTTTATATCATCTATTCTTACATCTGCACTTACTACAATTTTGTGTAACTGTTTGTTGTAACATCTATACGCCTTCTTGGTGGATTAATATCCTAGAAATATTCCTTCATCATTCCTAGAGTCAAACTTGCCAAGATCATCCTCGTTCCTTTTAATGTAACAATCACTACCAAATACTTTGAAAATATTTGACTGAGGCTGGTCTTCCATACCATAGTTCATAAGGGGTCTTGTCCTTATTCACTATGATCTATCTTCTATTAGGTATATAAACATCTGTGTATAATGCTTCTTTCCAATATGCATCTGACAGCTTTGCTTCATTTAGCATTGTTCTGGCAGTTTCTTGGACTGTTCTATTTTTCCTTTCAACAACACCATTTTTCTGAGGAGTTTTTGAAATTGAAAATTTTCTCTTGATTCCATGTATCTCACAAAAGTAATTGAACTCATTTGAAGTAAACTCTCTCCCCACAATGGGATTTGAACCCGAAATATGACGTCAGAATCCGATGTCATCCGACATTTCGTATGGATGTGTCAGACATCAATCATTGAGAATAACAACGATCAGGAAAGTTTAATAGCGTCATTGAATATCCGGCACATACGGCGTCGAATATTCGACGCACCAGAGTGTCGAATATCTGACCCAGGAGTGTTGGTTTTTCGACCCAATAGTGTCGGATATTCGACAATATGTGTAGGTTTAAAAAAAAAATAATATAAGATTTGAAAGATTTGAAATTTTTGGTCCCATATTTTCAACGGTAACTGTGTTCAAGGCGTCGAATATCTGATGTCGGGCCATTATAAATATAATTTTTTTAAAACATTTTGACATGTTTGTTGTAGAAGCAACGGACGATTTGTGAAAATTATTTGTTCCTCGACGGACGTTTTTAGGAATTTTTTTATTCTTCAACGGGCGGTTGTCGGAATTTTTTTCCTTCTTTGACAGACAGTTTGCCGGGATTCTTTTATTCTTCGACTTCTCTCCGTTTGAAAAAATGTTGATGCATGGAAATTGATTTTTTAAGACAACCGATTATATTCATTCATGAAGTTTGTGACAAAATTTCAAATAGAAATATTTTGTATCCAAACGAAGACAACTGACAATTGCTTGCTAGACTATGGGATGCAGCGAAACGAAGGGGTGATGGAAAATGTTATTGTTCGTGTACTCAATGTAGGGGATTTAAGAGGAGAATAATATTGATCTCAATAGCCACAAAACATTGTAGGGAACATGGACACGCCGAGGGAGGGAATGAATATCATCCATTTGTAGGTTTAGCATTATAAAGTTTATTATATTCTTTGTTTTGGTAATTGTATGTGTTATTTTTATTTTTCATATATTAATGTATGTCTATTAATGTTTCCATGTATTTATATTAAAGGAAAGACACCCTACAACATATTGTCCAGAGTTTCAGAACAAGTTCAGGATCAGGATCATGGAGCGTGTATGTTTAATGGAGAACAAGTGAATGATCATGTTGAACAAGATGATCATACTAATAATGTAATTGAAGATGATGGTACAAATACATTGATCCATGATTCATTTAATGTTAGAATGGATGATGACGATGATGTTGATAATGAAAATGATGATGAATTTGATGATGTTCATGATATACCTCTTCTCGATAAGGCATATGAACCCCTTTATGAAGGCTCCAAAAAAAATCTTCTCTCTGCTGTATTGTTGATAATGAACTTGAAGGTTATGAATGGTCTTTCATACACTGCAATCACACGGATGCTAAGGTATTTAAAATAATCCATCACATATATAGGATTGTGATAAAGTTTATCAGTATTCCTCTAATAATTGTATTGTTAACTCATTATTGATCATCGTACGGATGAAGCGTGTTTTGTTAATATTATTTATTTATTACATTAACTATTTTTTTAATTTTTTTGTAGCTTGATAGCTAAATTTTTGTTACCACCATCAAATATTTTACATCGCACATATCGAGATTTATCTTCCATCATGAAAGAGATTGGAATGCATTATGAAGCAATTCATGCATGCCCTAATGACCATGTTATATATTATAATCAACATGAATTTGAAACAGAATGTCTAGAATGTCATGTAAGTAGATATCATATAGATAAAGTAACAAAAAGGGTGCCTCAGAAGGTTCTTCATTATATTCCCACCATTCCACATTTTCAACGACTATTCAGGTGCAAAAACATAGCACAATTTATGGATTACCATGCCAGGAACAGAAGTCAAGATGTTGTTATCCAAATGCCTACAGATGGTTCTTATTTTAAAGATATGGAGGAAAAGTGGCCTCACTTTAAAGAATAACCACGTAATCTTAGGATTTCTTTGGCATTAGATGGTGTTTATCCATTTGCACAGATGAAATCCATTTACACGGTGTGGCCTATTTTTGTTATCAACAATAACATTCTTCCATGGTTGTCAATAAAGAGGGAGCACATAATGCTATCGATGATTATTCCAGGTTTTTTTGTCTACAACTGTTTTATTTATAATGTATTTGTGACATCTCATTTGTCGTATTATGTTTTCTAATTTCATATATATATCTATTATTTTACTCTTGTGCATGGTTTATATATCTTAATGGTTCTCATAATGATATATTTTATATGTACCTCAAATCAATCAGGTAAGTTCCAGGTCAAAGATATGAATGTATACATCAAACCTCTTATAGATGAGCTACTGAAGTTATGGAATGGAATCACTATGTATGATGTATCTAGACCAATACGACAAAGACAATTTCAATTCCATGCAATGGTTGTATGGACAATACATGATGCCCCTGGGTTAACTTCATTTTGTGATTTGTAATTTTAAGTTCCACTTTAATTGTATTTAATTATATGGAGTAGTTAGAATAGTTTATATATGAATATATTTGACATAGATATTCCATATCTAAATATTGTAGGTCTTCAGACAAAGGGTAAATTTGCATGTCCAGTTTGTGGTCCTAAGATAAAATCTTGTCGTTCAAAAAGCTTAAGAAAGGAGGTGTTTGATGAGTATAGGCATTTCCTCTCTAAGAATCACAGGTATAGAACGATTGAAAAAAATCTTTTCAATGGGAAGTAGGAGACTGCATTAAAACCATGGAGAATGACACCTCACCTTTGGAAGATGCAATACTATAGAAATCGTCATCATGGTATGTATGGATCATCGTATATGAATTGTTCTATATTTTAATTTTTATTGTGAGTTGTTTATTGTAGTGGCCATATTTGATTTATGATGTAATTTATTTATAAACTAATATTCATGATATCCATTGTGATCATGAAGGCATTAATGGGCTTCCACGAGGAATGAAAAGTTACCCTATTCAATTCAGTAGGTTTCCCTACTATGAACACCTACAAATTGCTCATTTGTTTGATACAATGCATATTGCAAATAATGTTATCGAAACCTTATGGCGACTACTGGAGCTAAGGAGGGAGAAAGATAAAGTTGTGAAATATTGCAAAGACATTTAAGAAAGAAACCATGCAATGAAAGAAGTCATCCAATTTCATAGCAATGGAGAACAAGTTAATATAAAATCGATTACATGGATGTTTACAGAGCAACAAAGCAATGCTGTCAAAGAAGTAATGCAGAAAATTAAATTTCCCACTGGATTTTATGTGAACTTGAAGAATATCATAACCAAAAAAGGTGATTTTGCGGGGGTCAAAACACATGATTGGCATGTCTTCATCAAGGTAATTATTATTGTTATGTCCATGTAATTTATCTTTTTCATTTTACTGTGTATATATTTTTTTCTTGTTTGTATAATCTTTGTTTAATAAATGGCATGGTTTGTATATTGATACAGTATGTTCTACCTCTCTCTCTCCCGAACAACTTCAACAACATTGTCAAACAAGTTATATATAATCTTGGTAAATACATGAGGTAACTAGAGATTACTTGCATGTGCTTAGTGTTTCTTTAATTCTTTGTATAATTTATATTTGTTTTTTTGTGCACTATTTCATCACATGTAATTTAATGATTTTTTTGTTAAATATTGTTATTGGTTTGCATCACTTGTATATGGTTTACATCTAAAGAAATCCATAAAGAAGATATAAAGTATTGGAGGAGAGAAATTCCTCATCTCATGTGTGAAATGTAGATGCATCTACCATTGGCATTTTTCAATGCACAGGAACACTACCTCATACACCAAGTTGAGGAGATTGAGTTGTGTGGACCTGTGCACTCAAGGTCCATGTGGATGGTTGAGAGGCACTTGAAATTTATGAAGGGTTTGGTGAGACAACGAGCACATGCTAAGGGTTCTATGATGGAAGGATATATGGTATACCAAAACATGTTGTATGTTAGTGAATATCTTTAGCGTCAAAGCTCAATTTACGTCACATTTGTGATCCGAACTCCAATAACAAATTTGAAGGGGAGAAACTGAAGGGGAAAGGTATATTGAGGAAGATGAAAGGTAATTATTAGCTAGTGGATGTTTATTATATCATTCATATTCTAATTGTATTTTTCTAGTTATAATTGCTTCAATTAAGAGCATATACTTTGTTCAGGAGATTTACACCTTTCTTTCACTTTAATGGTTATTGTCATCAAACAGTTGATCAAGAATGGGATGCAATTCATTTATACATTGCAAACAATCTTGACTGGATGAAGGTATGGATTGAACGATGCGAACAATCGGGTCATGAAATATCATGGGAAGGTGTGGCTTCATTGGTAAAAGCAGCACAATGCAATGGAGATAGAAATATAACAAAAAGGGAAATCAATTTGGCATATGGTGTAAAAGATAAAATTGAAAGCATATAATTAATCAATCCCTCTAAATCTTTTATTTTTCAAATTACATTTTGATGTACATGTTGTTCTTTTCCATGTATTGCTGCATAAGGACTAAATGGTTGTGTAATCTTTTCGTGTATTGCTTATTGTAGGTAAAACACCACAAGGCTATGGTCTACATTGGAGGTAGATATCGGATCAAAAAATTGGATAAAACAAAGAAAACATTAGATTCTGGGATATCTATTGTCTTTGAGGTTACCAACGTTTCATCTAGGAGTGACAGACATCCAGAATTCTCAGAAAATCGATGCTATGGGTATTTGAAACATATTATACAGTGTGACTTTAAATTCCTTTAAGGTAGTTCTATTCATTGTCAAATGGTACAGGTTACGATTGAATCAACATGATCCCGATAGAACTATTATTGAACATGATAATGGATTTACCATGGTAAACACAAGGTTGTTTGAGCCATGAACAGAGCCCTATGTTCTTCCAAGCCAATGTGAACAGGTATTTTACTCAGAGGTTTCAAGTAAAGGGGGCTAGTCATTTGTTGTGAGACAGGATCCAAGGGGAAGGGCAATAAAGTATAACCTAGACGATCCTAATGAATAGGGTTCGATGGAAGAAAGATACAATGATGAAGAGCATGATCAACATGAGTTAGGTGATAATGATGAACCAACAGAAGATGTACTCCAAGAAACAGTTGAATCAGATGATGTAGCACACAATGCGAATGAAAGTTAGACCGATGATGACACGATGAGCGTAATTGATGATGATGACAATGATGATATGGCCAACCCTTACAATGTTGACTCTGGATTTGATGATACAGATGATGACTTGGATGAAGAAGACAATGACATGGATGGAGAAGACGATGAAATATAATTAATGAAAGGTAAATATTTAATTAGACCTATTCTTTTATCTTATTTTTTTTAAAGAGTTACTAACATCATCACCATCACCATCGTCATCATGTTGATCATCATCATCAATATCAACATCATCATTAAAACTATTTTTAAAATTAAAAATAAACCTAGATCAAATTAATTACTTCATATCATCACCATCGTCATCTTTATCATCGTCATCATCTTCATCATCATCGTCGTCATCGTCTTCATCATCATCGTCGTCATCATTATCTTATTTCTTTTTAAAAGGAGGTACTAACATCATCATCATCATCATCATCATCATCATCATCATCATCATCATCTGGATCATCATCGTCATCATCATCATCATCATCATCATCATCATCATCATATATAATCATCATCATTATAATAATCATCATCATCATCATAATCACCCTCATCAAATTATTCATCATCATCGCTGTCATCATCATCTTCATCATCATCGTCATCATCGTCTTCATCATCATCATCGTCATCGTTATCTTATTTATTTTTAAAAAGAGTTACTAACTTCATCATCATCATCATCATCGTCTTCATCATCATCATCATCATCATCATCACCCTCATCAAATTCTTCATCATCATCATCGTCGTCATCGTCGTCTTCATCATCATGAACATCATCATCATCGTCATCCTCATCAACATAATCATCACCATCATCATCATCTTCATCATAATCAATGAAGATGAGATCGTTATCCTCGTGATCATTTTCATCATCATCATCACCATCATCATCATCGCCATCATCATCATTAAAATTATCAACATCATCATTAACTATTTTTAAAATTAAAAATAATCTTAGATCAAATTAATTACTTTATATCATCGTCATCATCATCTGTATCATCGTCATCATCATCATCATCATCATCATTGTCATCATCATCGTCGTCATCATCATCATTGTCATCATCCTCGCCATCCTCATCATCATCATCAACATCATCATCATCATCATCATCATTATCATCATCATATATCATCATCATCATCATCATAATCATCATCATCATCATCATAATCATCATCATCATAATCACCCTCATCAAATTATTCATCATTATCATCATCTTCATCATCATGACCATCATCATCAGCGTCATCCTCATCAACATAATCATCACCATCATCATCATCTTCATCATAATCGATGAAGATGACATCATTATCCTCATGATCATTGTCATCATCGTCATCAAAATCATAATTATCATCATCATCGTTGTCGTCATCATCATTAGCATCATCATCATGATATTCATCATCGTTGTCATCATCATCATCATCATTAAAATTATCAACATCAATATTAACATCATCATTAAAACTATTTTTAAAATTAAAAATAAACCTAGATCAAATTAATTACTTCATATCATCGTCATCGTTGTCTGTATCATCGTCGCCGTATTCATCATCATCATCATCATTGTGGATCATCATCATCATCATGTGGATCATCATCATCATCATCCTCGCCATCCTCATCATCATCATCAACATCATCATCTTCATCATATATAATCATCATCATCATCATAATCATCATCATCATAATAATCATCATCTTCATAATCACCCTCATCAAATTCTTCATCATCATCGTCGTCGGCATCATCGTCTTCATCATCATGACCATCATCATCATCGTCATCCTCATCAACATAATCATCACCATCATCATCATCTTCATCATAATCGATGAAGATGACATCGTTATCCTCATGATCATTGCCATCATCATCATCATTGTCATCGTTGTCATCAAAATCATAAATATCATCATCGTCATCATCATCGTCATCATCATCATCATCTTCATCATCGTCGTCATCATCATCATCATCATCTTCATCATCATTAAAATTATCAACATCAATATCAACATCATCATTAAAACTATTTTTAAAATTAAAAATAAACCTAGATTAAATTAATTACTTCATATCATCGTCATCGTCGTCTGTATCATCGTCATCGTATTCATCATCATCATCATCATTGTGGATCATCATCGTCATCATCATCATCATGTGGATCATCATCGTCATCATCCTCACCACCCTCATCATCATCATCATCATCATATATATAATCATCATCATCATCATAATCACCCTCATCAAATTCTTCATCATCATGACCATCATCATCATCGTCACCCTCATCAACATAATCATCACCATCATCATCATCTTCATCATAATCGATGAAGATGACATCGTTATCCTCATGATCATTGTCATCATCATCATCATTGTCATCATCATCATCAAAATCATAATTATCATCATCGTCGTCGTCGTCGTCATCATCATCATCATCATCATCATCATATTCATCATCGTCGTCATCATCATCATCATCATCTTCATCATCATCGCCATCGTCATCATTAAAATTATCAACATCATCATTAAAACTATTTTTAAAATTAGAAATAAACCTAGATCAAATTAATTACTTCATATCATCGTCATCGTCATATGTATCATCGTCATCATCATCATCATCGTCGTCGTCTGTATCATCATCATAATCATCACCATCATCATTATCTTCATCATAATCGATGAAGATGACATCGTTACCCTCATGATCATTGTCATCATCATTATCATTGTCATCATCGTCATCAAAATCATAATTATCATCATCGTCGTCGTCGTCGTCGTCATCGTCGTCATCATCATATTCATTATCGTCGTCATCATCATCATCATCATCTTCATCATCATCGCCATCATTATCATTAACATCATCATCATAATCATCGTCTTCATCTTCATCGCCATCATCATCATTAACATCATCATCTTCATCAACATCATCATTAAAACTATTTTTAAAATTAAAAATAAACCTAGATCAAATTAATTACTTCATATCATCATCATCGTCATTTGTATCATCGTTGTTGTCGTCGTCATCATCAACACCATCATTGAAATTATATTTAAAATTAACAGTAAATCTAGATCAAATTAATTACTTCATATCATCTTCATCATCATCAGCAGCAGCAGCAGCATCATCATCATCATCGTCGTCATCGTCATCAACACCATAAGGATTTCTCATCATCATCATCGACATCAACATCATCATCATCATCAACATCATCATCATCAACATCATCATCATCATTCAACATCATCATCATCCATCATTATCATCATCATTGTCGTTGTCGTTGTCATCATCATCAACAACATCATCGTCGCCATCGACAGCATCATCAGCTTCATCATCATCATCATCAACATCGTTAGCATTTTCATCATTTCATATGATATCAAGACAGTCATCACCATCATCATCATCTTCATCATCGTCAACATCATCCTCTTCTTCATCATCATTGTCATCATCTTCATCATCTTCATCATCATCATCTTCATCTTCATCATCATCATCATCATCATCTTCATCCTCATCGTTAGCATCATCATCTTTATCATCATCATCATCATCATCATCATCATCATAATGATCAGCATCATGGATAACATCATGATCATCAGCGACATCATTATCATCAGCGACATCCTCATCCTCATCATCATATATTCACTACACACACAAAGACTCACATAGATACACCCCCCCTCTATGTGTGCCTGGTGTGTCTAACATGAATGTGTGATCAAGGATAGGAATATGGAAAAGAGTTTAACACATATACGTTAGACTCGAAGGAACATGTGCATTGAGTGTCATGAGATGGATTAAATTTTTTGTTCATACATAACAAAGTTGTATAGAAGCCCTGATGAAAGGTTTAAACTAGTGTACAACATCCCATTACATTCTATAACAATGTAATAAATTTCAATTACTCACTAAACATTGAAACATTTTAGTAATGAAATTATTTTCATACTTATATATCTACCAAGTATCCACTCAGGCTATGTTTGTCTTAGTCATGCTTCTATAGCATAATATTGGTGGCCAAGGAGGTATATTTGAGCTTACTAAAAGTTTTTAAAGTGAAATAATACAATTTTATGTTTAAATTAAAAAAAATAACATATTCAATTAAATTTATCATGTTGGTAGAGTTTTTCCTTCCTTAATGGTCCTCTTCTCCATTCTGTCCTCTTTGAGAAGCTTCCATTCCCTATTAAAAATAACTGCATGTCACTCATACTTAGTTTTTTTTCCAAATTAACCCTATATAAATCTTTAATGGTTTTTAAAAATATACTTATCATGGTGATTATTTAACTTTGATGCTTTTTAAATATCTACCTATCATTGTGATTATTTAACTTTGGTTCAAAATGTTGCCAAGGACACTAACGAGGTACCCCATAAGCCCATTTTTCAAAAGAAAAGACGAATGGTTAAATCAACTGGACCAAAGGTATTTAATTACTTCTCATATAGATTCTTCCAAAATGTATTATTTCTTTCCAAACCAATAATAGATTATAATTAGTATATTCTAAAGATTTTTTTTATTACATTATGATCGATAAATACATTAATAATTACCTAGAAGTTTTAGTTTCTTTAAAGAGATTAAGTTTTGATCCAATATAATCTTATTGGATATTGTCCCAATGCTATTAACATGTGACACTTCAGAAAAGGCTTCCCATGACCCATGTGTATTGTGACAAGAATTCTATAACTATGTCTCTTATTTAAATGTTGATTTAGTTTGTTAAGGGTACTTAATAGAAAAATATTTGTCTTTATTCATTTTTGTAATGATTTAAATGTTGATTTAGTTTGTTAAGGGAACTTAATAGAAAAATTGGGCACCTGTCACATGCTATTTTCATTTCAGCTTCACAAGAAAGCTTCTCCCTCTGTGCATCTTGTCGAGTGCTTGTCGAGATCGTTCAGTGATCAGTGATGTTCTGAGCAACTTAGCTGGAGAATAATATCAGTGGGAGCAATGATTTGGATAGTGGGCGCAACGATTTGGACAATGTGAGCAACAATTTGGACCCACGAAGACTAAGGAGAGTGGATTGTGGTTTTGTAGTGGATAAGGAGGACAATTGTTAGTTGAGACAATGCATCCCAAAATTGTGAGTACCGTGCCCTGATTCATTTCTATTTAAAAATTTTTAAGATAGTTATGCAAATCTCCAGGGTTTCATTACCAATAGAGGAAAGGCAGAGGCTATTAGAGTAGGTTACCCTCATTCATCACCCATGAAAATAGTGTTAATAGGGGTAAAAATAGAGTTGCATTTGACCCGCATTTGACCCATATTGGATGATATGGATTCTGAATTCTGGCCAATTTGAGCGTTATAATTAGTGGATGAACCCACCACATTTTGGTTTGCATTCAAACTGGTTTGGTTGTTTTTATTTCAGTCATCTCAGCAACCAGTTCCCAAATAAGCTATTAAGGCAGCCCCACCAAAATCAGATGCTTAAGGGAGGTTTAGAGAAGGATTCGAGTTCCCCCATAGCCACGATAGATAGAGATTTTTTGCTCCCATGTATGCTAGGCTCGGTGGAGAAGGATTAAAATCAGTCGTTGCCCCAAGCAGGATTTCTGAGACCTATTTTGTTATAAGCAAGGAAGCTCAATTGTTTTAAACCAGCTTCCTTAGTTTGTGTAGAAGTTACAATAGTTAAACTACTTAAAGTGGGCTCAACATATTTCCCAATAGCTTCAGTTAAAGCATCGATAAAGAGTTCCATACCCTATTGCAAAGCATATAATTGACCCAGCGAGCGGACCCATCATAAGTGGAGTCCAATAGATGAATGACATAGGCTATTAGAGAAGGTTACCCTCATTCAGCACCCACGAAAATAGAGGTAATAGGGGTAAAAATAGGATGATAGGAACAAGCTGAAAAATATAGATGCACCCAAGTGTGAAATCAAGGAGAAGGCACACATACCCTAACCACTCAGGTTTTACAAAAAACTTCAACTATAATTCAAGATCATTATAAAAGCCCTAGGTTAGAAAGAAACTCGAAGGATAACCCAATATTTTCCAAATTGTAGCGACAACAGGGGTTTGCCAGAATTCAGCCAAATGTTATGGATTTCTTCTTTAAGGTTTTTTATTATAGAAACCTTATATTAGAAAGCAACTCGAACCTAACCCAGTAATTCCCAAATTGTAGTGACAACACATTTTGAATCACTTCCCTAGTGTCTTTCATCTTATCATGTTTAATAAACCCTTATAATATGAAGTGTTTAATTTGAACCATTGGGTGAATCTTGCCAACAAATTCTACTTTAGGGACCAGGACTGCTGGTTTTAGATGAAGGGCATTTCCCATGCAATAAGGACACCAACATACTCCATGTTCTTTCCCAAATACATAGGAGGAGATGGGTGTTATTGTCATGCACCATTTTTCAGAAGAATTGTAAAGAGCTCTTCAATCTTTTGAGGTTGGTACGGCCTAATATTTTAGATTTGAACTCTTTTCAAGCCTTCTTCAGCTGGTTGTTTAGTAGAGTGGATGTTAGTTCTTGGATATCCTATAGAGTGGATGCTTGTTTTCTTTATAGGTTCCAATTATTTAGGTTCCTCATTAAATAATTACTTGATATGTTGGCTTCTTGGAGTCATGTGTTATTTTTGGGTAGTTCCTTCCAGTCTTCAATTTGTTCCTTTATTTCCTCTAATTTATGTCATATTGTATGCTTGATAATTGATATTTTACACATGTGTTGGACCAATGTCAACATGCCATGGTAGGGTTTTTTTTCTTGGGTGTCCTTCCCCTTTCGCTTGCATCTATCATTTATGAAGATGTGTTAATTCTTCTAGCATAGGGAAGTATTCCTATACATTCAAGATCCATTGAGCCATTTTCATATAATTTCATCAACTGATAGGGTCTGAGCCACATGTAATTGAGTTTCTCCACCTTATCCTTTTTATGTTGTTGTATAGAAATACTAGTTGTATTTCTTCAAACTCCTGTTTCTTTAATGTTCTTGCATTATCTCTTCATTCTTACCCAGTGCCATGATTTGGTGGATCATTTACCATAACCTATATTCATCTAGTTTTTCTAGTTCCTCTAACCTATACTTAATGTATTTATGTTTTTCTCATTGTTCCTTTACTACAATACATACAGTGACAACTTACCAACTAGTATTGTTTTCTTCCCATGACTCTAGTCAAGGCCCTGAGACCCATCCCACTGTGCAAAAAATATTTAATTTCTACATATCCAATTTGTATGCGAAAGATCCACTTCAACAAATATTTGTTATGGTTCATGGAATTAATCATGACATATTAACTCAAGAATATTATGTTAGTGCCTAATTCCGTCAATTTCTTCCCCAACCATGATCCAAGACCCATCCCTAGTGTACTAAACCACAAATTGGCACCCATATCCCATTCAAAGAATAATGTCCCCCTATACAATACATGTTTGTGATTTGATGGCTTGTTCTTGGTTCTTGGTACCTAAATTTTTCATGTAAATCCTAAGGGCCTTATTATCCACCCATTCCCATTATTAAGGCCTTAAGACCCATCCCTACTATCCAATGAATTATAGGAGAAACCAAACACCACCTGGAAATCAAATATCCCCTTCAAATGGACTAAGTGATGGTTTAAATCCGTGATCATTATGAAATTGATTAGGATACCCCAAGATGGCCAAGAAAACCATTAGAATCTTCTCTAAAGTGCTGGGTTATGCACTACATAGTAGCACTGAAGAGGTTAAAACATCCACTCTACAGGATCTCCAAGAACTGACATCATTATTTTTCCATTACTGTAAAGGCGATGTACTAGAATATTTTCCTGGACTTATTGATTTCACTATGAAGTTGAATGTAAATGATAAACAAAGAGGAGCACTAAGCAAGCTACAAAACTTTGTAGGAAATCAAATGAGTAGAGATATAATGTCTGCAGCAGTCTGCATACATCCTTCACTTGAATGATGTTAGTCTTGGAGATCCTGTAGAGTGGATGCTTGGTTGCTCTATCGGTTCCTTCTTGGAATTTATAATAAATTTGGCCCAATTTCTTGATTCGACCGTGAGGTGTTTAGTTCACTGGAAATTGGGTTAGGTAATACTTGGCCATTAATGGACAATCATGAATATTATGATTTATGCTTTGGGTCTTGAAGAAAGTACTAGGTATTTTGATGTCCTCCATTTCTTATTTGAACATTTTATGTCAATTTTCACCGTGTCTAATTTTTTTTTGCCCCTCTTACATTTAACACAATAAGATGACCTTTGTGGTTTAGACAATTTGTTAGCTTTAGAATTATTCCCTGGTGTGAGTGATCTTTGATGTTTCCTTGCCCTTTTTCCATCCCCTTGGTTTCATCAAATCATTGAGGAAGGCATTACATAGTTAACTTAAGAGCCTTTTGATTTGTGCGAAATAGTCTTTTTTGGTTCTTTCTACTATGGGATTGCCTTAGGGTTGCCTTAGGGTTGAAAATTAGTATGGGAAAATAAGTTAGCGTTTCCTTAGGGTTGAAAATTAATATGGGAAAACAAGCATCATAATGACAAGCTAAAAGGAATAAATCAACAAATATTACAGACTGATATAAATGTAT
>LPNX011038717.1:0-21542 GCA_001517045.1 Pseudotsuga menziesii
AAAGAAGGTTAATAATTATATATTAACATTTGTTAAAAAAAATTATAATGACGATGATGGTGGTTTACATTCACTAAGACCAACTTTGGTGTATCAAATTTTAACAAAAATAAATGATTTATTGAGTTGTTGTAAAATTTTATTCCTATAAACTTGTATTATTACTTGTCATAGATTTAGATTAAAAAGTTATATTTTAGATGGATAGATTTACATCTCAATTACGTGTAAGATATGATTGACCTTTACAATCTTACCATGGATTTGTATGCTTGTATTATCATAATAATTCGTTCAGATCCATTCAAATAAACATAATAAAATGTATAGACCTTGACTTAAGTTAAAAGTCAAGGTTGCCACCTATGTGAAAGTAGTAGTTTTTATTAAATTTTATAAATTAATTTGTTTTATTAAAATAATAAATTGAATTTTCCTTTTTGAAAATTGTTAAAATTATGGTGATTTAGAATGTTTTTTTAAATATTAAAAAAATTATAGTAATTATTTTTTATTTTTAAAAGTTTGATATTTGAAAGTTTGTTTTATTAGACATTAATCTTTATCATCATTGTTGTTATTTTGTATTTTGATATTTTTATGCTAATTAAGTATTTACTTTATTAAAATAATTAATAGAATTTTATTTTTTTTAAATTATATTAGTTGCTTATTTTGTTTTTTGTTTTTGTTTTTATTTTATTTTATTAGTCGGTTAAAGAGGGATAGCGATATTTTCGAGTAAAAAGAAATTATGTAAGATTATATTATGTTTTATTTGTGATTGGCAATGTCATTGACTTGAGATGAGTGTAGTATTAGATGTATAACATGGCATCCCTGTTTTAATAAGTGGTGGATGCTTTACATTTAAGTTTGGGAACATATTTTTATCTAGATTGAGATTTTGATGAGATATTTATGTTACATTCATTTTCATATGTGTTTTGATAATGATATTTTGAATATAAATATCTTTAAAAAAATTGAACCTAAGTCTTTGTATTTTTTATACAGTTTCTTACACAAAAACACAATTACAAATACTACTTAATTTACACAAAAACATAAATACAAACACTTACTTGGGATTTTTAATGTATTCTTTTATTCATACCATAAATGAATTTAAATAATAGATTTTTCTTTTCTAAATGAACAATAACTTTACTTTTAACTTTTCCTTAATTTCATAAGTTTTTCAAATATAATTTTATATATTTTAAACATTTTATTATCATTATAACATAAAAAGCCTATATCCATAATTTGTGGCTTTTCAATTATCATACAATATTTATTTACAATATCACTCATAAAATACCTAAACACTCTGCAAATTACCTCCTTAATTAATGGTTTTCTTTGCAAATTACCTCCTTAATTAATGAAAACCATTGATATGCTTTGTAATCTACTTTTCTATGCCTTAAAAGGAGGACAACCCTACCCAACAAATGTATGAATTAACCTTTTTTGGGGGGGTGTGTAAAAGGTTTTAATTAATTTATTAGAAAATATGAATCATAACTTTGCATTAACACTAACACTCAGTCGTTCGCTGCATGCGCACCGTGAGAGCTAGGGTTTCGCTGTGTGCGCTGTCCAGCAGCTGCCATGGCTGCTCCTGGGGGAGGGGATTCCCCTCCCTCCCTGGCTATCTCTGCTGAGGAAGCCTTCAGGAGGCTCTTAGCGCCTGCCAGGAAGAAACTGGTGGCCCCATCTATTCCGAAATTCATTAAGAAACTAGACGCAATACCTGAAATCGCCTTACCAGAAGAAAAACCCATTAAGATTGCTCTGGCTTTGGTGGAACGTGGTCTGGTCGGGCAGTTCATGGGTTTATGGCCATCCACCAGAACCACTGATGATTGGATTCAAAGAAACTGGAGGCCTCACCTGAAGAACAGCGTGACCTACTATCTGGTGGGCAGAGGCTTCTATATTTTCGAATTCATCTCCAAAGATGACCGATATCTCATTTTCCGAAATGGACCTTACTTCATGGGCTCTCAGGGCCTGTATCTCAACCGCTGGACCCTGGATTTTGACCCGAATGTTGCTGCCCCAAAGGAGGTCCCTGTTTGGGTTCGTCTCCCAAATCTTCCAGCGCACTGCTGGAATTCTGAATCTCTGGAAAAAGTAGGGAATGGTCTTGGCCGCTACATTAACAAGGCAGACCCCAAGGGACAATACTCCTGTGCAAGAATCTGTGTTGAGGTGGACCTTGAGGATGGTCTTCCAGAAGCAATTAAGATCTCTGTGGGTTCCTGGCAGCACTATCAACAGTTGGATTATGAGCAGCTGCCCTTCAAATGTAGACAGTGCCATGAGCAGGGACATTTTCAAAGAAATTGTCCCAAAAATCAACAAGGGGAAGAAACAGAAGGATGGCAAAGAGTCAAGAAAGGGAAAGCAGCCCCGAAAGCTCAAGAGAAAAGACCAGGAACCGGTTTGCAAGCCCATAACCCTAATCCGGGCAGTAAAGGGTCGTCCTCAGAAGGAACCAATCCTGTTCAGGCGCCAAACTCCAAATCGGCAACCCCTCCTCACCCCTATGTTGTTGAAGGAACTCCAGCAATAGTAAGAAATAGCTCCGGACCTTCTTTGGCGGAACCCATTGAACCGCGAGAAATCCCCCAGCAGCCTGTCTCAGAAATCCCTGTCGTCATCTCTGATGACATCCCCCTTCTCGCCTCTGATCCTAACAGACCCCCCTTCACCCCTGTAGGAGAGCATTCGAAGATCATCGGCCAGGAGGAGGATCCATCTAACCTAGACTCTAACCAAGGCAGTTACTCTGATGAAGGAGCCTCGGAATCTAGCAGCTCACATGCAACGCCCTTGAGATCCACCAGAGGATGAAAATCAAAGAAAAAGCACAGAGAAGAGAAGTCCTTTCGGGATGTAGCCAAAGGAACTCAGAAAACTCTGACAAATATGATCAGCACTAGATCGAAGCAAGGCCAGGCCTCCAAAGGGGCCTCCCCCCCCCCAAGAAAGTTTAAATGCGTTACGTCTCCTGGAACTGCAGAGGTTTAGGCTCCAAAACGAAAGAAGAAGCACTGAAAGACATCATCAGAATAAACAAGCCGGATATTCTGCTAATTCAGGAGACAAAAATGGAGGATTCAATCCTCTATCACGCAGGACACTCCTTCTAGAAAAAGGGCCCTGGGAAAGCAATAAGTTCAAAGGGGGCCTCAGGAGGAATAGCCACTTTCTGGGACTCTGCCAAATTTGAGCTGGCTAATGAAGAAAGTAGCGATCACTGGGTTTTCACTAATTTTCTCCACCGGGACTCTGGTCAGCAAGTAAGTCTCTTCAATATGTATGTTCCTACTCTCTATTCTGAAAAATGCAAATGTTGGGATTCCATTAACTCGTTTCTAAGCTTGCACAATCCCAGAAACATCATCATTGCAGGAGATCTCAACGTCACCATGGTCGCTGAAGAGAAGAAAGGTGGTTCTCCAGTAAGGGATCAAGCTAGAGAATGGGTTGAGGACATTATCCTCAACTGGGACCTGATGGATATAAAGCCTCCCAGAGGAAAATTTACCTGGACCAACAAAAGTCTGGGCCCTGGGCATATTACAGCTTGCCTTGACAGATTCCTCATTCAATCTGATTTCCCCATATCTGGATTTTTGGCTTCCTCTAAAATTCTCCCCAACTGCACGTTTGACCACAAACCGATCTTGCTGGAGCTCTCCTCTGAACCCAATCTTGGCCCTATCCCTTTCCGCTTTAGCCCGCTCTGGCTGCTCCAAGAGAATTTCCAACAAGTAGTCTTGAATTCCTGGTCTGCCCCAATCCCTGGATCCCCCTCCTTCTCCTGGGAGAAAAAACTTAAGAGACTAAAGTCAGATCTAAAGGATTGCGCTAAGCATATATCCTCCCCTACTTCTTGTAGAATCGCAGCCCAAAAAGCCCTAGAAAATCACCAGCAAGCTATGGACATCCTTCCCATCTCCAAAAGCACTCTCTCCAAAGAATCAGAGCTTCAAAAGTCCTACTTTCAAGCTTGTAGAGTTGAAGAGGAATTCTGGCGTCAAAAATCAAGAAGTTTGTGGTTAGAGAGCGGTGACAAAAACACCAAATCTTTTCACAAACAAGCAGAAGCTCGTAAAAGTTTCAAAGCAGTAACTGAAATCAACTTTCAAGGTTCTCTGATAAAAGATTTTGAAGAAATAAAGAAAGCAGCCTTCCTTACCTTCAAAGATCTCTTTACTGCTCCAAATGAAGACCCTTTAAACCCTCTGGACCACCCCTTTGACCTCATTCCTCCCTTGATTCAAGAAGCTGATATCCATCTTCTTACTGCCCCCATCTCCTTAAAAGAACTAAAGAGAGCCCTGTTCCGAATGAAGCCTGATAGCGCCCCTGGCCCTGACAGATTTACGACCAGATTCTACACAAGTTGTTGGGATATTATTAAATTGGACCTGTTAAGGATGGTGAGGCAGTCTCAAACCACCTGTAGGATTGGGGGAAGCACTAATTTTGCCTTTTTAACTTTAATTCCGAAAGAAAAGGGAGCCACTTCCTTCTCCAGATTCCGCCCAATCTCCCTCTGCAACCTAAGTTACAAGATAATAACAAAAATAATCGCTAATAGGCTTAAAAAAATTCTCCCCAGAATCATCCCGGAGAATCAAGGGGGGTTCACTAAAGGGCGAAAGATTCAAGATAATATCCTCCTGGTTCAAGAGGCTATCCACTCAAGCTTCCTGAATAAAGAAGAAGGAATGGTGATAAAGCTTGACGTCGCCAACGCTTTTGATAGGGTCAGACACGATTTCCTCTTCTTAGTCATGAAGAAACTTGGTTTCCCGCCTCAATTTATCAACTGGGTGCAAGGTTGTATCAGCTCCCCTTGGATAGCTCCCCTAGTTAATGGTAGATCCACTGACTTTTTCCAAGCTTCCAGAGGGCTCCGACAGGGCTGTCCATTATCGCCCCTCCTCTATGCCATTCAAGCCTTCGTCCTAAGCTTTCAATTAATTTCCAGTAAGCAGAAGAACCTGCTCTCAAGAATCCGGTTGGCCCAAAAGGTAAAAGACATCAACCATGCTCAATTCACGGATGACACGATCCTTTTAGGTGGAGCTAGCATCTTCTCAGCAAAACAATTTAAGAAAGAGCTTGAATCTTATAAGCTGGTCTCAGGAAGCAAAATCAATTTTCAGAAGAGTAAGATATATGGTTGGAATTACTCCGTAAAGGAACTTGGGGAGATAGCCAGAATTCTAGGCATGGAAGTTGTGCATGACTGGGACTCCTTCATCTACTTAGGTGTTCCAATCTTTAAAAAGAATGCGAGAGCAACTCAATGGTCTCCCATAATTAACAAATTTAAGAACCGAATCCAAATTTGGGGCTCCAACTGGTTAAATCTTGCAGGCAAAACAATGCTGCTCAAATCAGTGCTAATGAGTATTCCGATTTATCAAAACTCCATGCTGCTCGCTCCGATCTCTATCTTGAAACAAATGGAGACGCTGATAAGAAAGTTCCTTCGGGAAGGAGGCAAAGGGAACCTCCATCGAATCCATCCGGTTAGCTGGAATAAAATCCAAATGCCTTATAAGGAGGGAGTCCTTCAAGTCAGAGATCTGGCAAGACAAAACCTGGCCATGGGGGCCAAAATTCTTTGGAATCTGGTTTCTGGAAAAGAAATTTGGAGCAAAAAAGTTCTAAGGAGGAAATACTTCCCAGGAAAAAGACTAAGATGTCTGGATAGCCCAACTCCTCGCAAGAAAGGCTCACCCATCTACAAGCTCTGTCTTAATGTCCTTCATCACTTCAAAGCTAATCTCCATTGCATCCCTGAAAATGGGAAGGAAATTAAGTCGTGGGAAGATTCCATCATGGGAGATCAACCCCTGGGACAAAATACTGGAATCAGGAATATCAAGGCCTGGGCGCATGATAATAACATAGAAACTCTTTGGGATATCTCAAGTTGGGAGGAAGAAGGAGACTGCATCTGGAAGGATTGGCATTTTGACAATCTCCCATACTGGCTAAATGAAGAAAAGGACTATTTAATTCAATTTCTCCAAGGGAAAGCGCCCATAGCCAAGCACAACAAAGACAAAAGAGGATGGGGCCAGCGTTCAGGCAGATACACAGCCACAGAAGGATACAAATCCTTCCTCTCTGTGCCTTACGCTGCCCCAAACCCAGCAAGTTGGAATTTTATCTGGATCCATCCGTTTGTTCCAAAGATTGACTTCTTCTGCTGGACAGCTGCTCATAAAAGTATTCTGACAGGGGACAATTTAAAGAAAAGAGGAATGGAAGGACCGTCAAGATGCCCTCTATGCTGCTCAGAGGAAGAGACAATGAACCATCTCTTGATAACCTGTCCCTTTTCCCAAGAAATCTGGAAAGAGGTCCTCCTCCTGAATCTAGAGGATCTCGCTATCCCTTCTTCTATTACTGACCTGTTTGCCTCCTGGGCCAGCATCTCTCCCTTTGATCTCCATAAAAAAAACCTTCTTAAATCAATCTAGATGTGGGCCCCTAAAGCAATTTGCTGGAAGATCTGGTTGGAACGTAATTGCCGAGTTTTCAGGGATGAGGAAAACTCAAGCATCAAGATTGCAATCAAGTGCAAGGCCCTCCTGGGGGAATTGTCGGAAGCTAAGAGCCAACTCAAGAACTCCAGAGATCTGGATCCCCAAGAGGAAAGATGGTTGTCTCAGCTCCATTGTCCTGATCCTATTCCCAATGCTTCCATTGCCAGCCATGCCAACTGGGAAATCCGTCTAGAAGAAAATGATTTCCTAATTTGGAGATCCAAACTAAAGAAAAGCTGCCTATTTTTCGATGGAGCCTCAAAGGGCAACCCAGGGCTAGCAGGAGGAGGAGGGGTCCTCCTTTCAGATGAGAATTCTATCTTAGCCACCTATGCCTGGGGGTTAGGAACAATGTCCAACAATAAGGCAGAGGCGCTGGCCTTATGGCAAGGCCTCAGGCAAGCCCAAGAAAGAAACTTAGACTCGCTAATGGTGTTTGGAGACTCGAAATTGATCATACAAGCCTTGAAGACCAAACGTTTGTTGACCAACATCTATTTAATTTAAATCCTCAAAAAAATCCTCTTGTCAGTCTCAAAATTCAAGGAAATCTCTTTCTTCCACGTACTGCGTTGTCTCAATAAGCAGGCAGACCTGGAGGCCAATAAGGCTGCATTGTTATGTAGAAGCGTCCTGGTCGTCAATGACAACGATTATTATTGCAATATTCCCTAACTCTTTTCAGAATCGGCGTGGGAAGCGCATTTGGGAGGTCCTCGATCTATTAAGTCAATTCGATTTTTTCTCTGGGACAGCTTTGAGTGCTCTGGAGACTTCTGCAGGTTTCTGGAGGCCGTGGATAGCACTAGGCGTCCCCCAACGCTGAACAAGTACACCAGCATTGGAAAGAACTCTCCAGTGATCAACGATCTCTCAAGAACGATCTTCAGAATTCAAACGGAGGGGTGGACCACGTCCAAGTTGTTGTCTACTCACACTTCAAAGAGGCTGCCAATTTTATAGGAGACTCTGGGAAGCAATTCTCTGCGTTGGAGACAGCAATTAACAAGATCATGGAGAAGTTTAATGTCAAATAGAGATATCCCCCATTCTCCTCATCCCCTTAAGCTTTGCTTTTTGATCTCTCATGCTGTAATCTTCGTTTTCAGAATTTTTGAGTCGTTCAGCTATGTAAGCCACAATGGAACTCATGAGATTGTCAATCTGTTCATGAATCATGACTGCAAAAGCCCAGCTATCACTGTAATACAACACCCGATGGCTTCTTCACCGGTCTTTAATTAATCCTCCCATATGTTATGGTCTAAAAAAAAACACTAACACTCAAATTAATAGGTTTGAGAGATTAAACCTTACACTTTTCACATGGAAAAGTAAATGTCACAAACCTTTAATTTCCAAGACAGCATTGTAAAATCTTTTTCTCCCCCATCTGGTAGCAGGTGACATTCTTACATTTGGACCGGTACACTACCTAGGAAAATTGGATGTTTTGCCTGGCTGGTCTTGAGGGATAAAATCCTAACCTGGGATAACCTCCAGAAACGAGGATGGAATGGTCCGAGTATATGTGCTCTCTGTAACGCTGATGAGGAGTTTGTTCAGCATATTTTTTCACATTGTACTATTTGGAAGAATGTCCTTTCTCTCATTTGTGATCAGTTCCACATTACTCCACCTTCACGGTCAGATAATCTTAGCATGTTTTTGGGAATTTGGATTGCTATTTTTTCTAAGCACTCTGCTTGCTGCACTATTCCTTTCCACAATATGTGGGCCACTTGGAAAGCTCGGAACTTACTTATTTTTTAGGGGAAGGAACTGTCTGTCCTGGGCATTTTGCACCAAATCAATTACTCCCTGCAACTGTATTGTCCTCCGGCAATCAAGGTAAAAAATAAAAGAGCGATTAGGCCTGCTCCTATCCTTGTCTATCCCCGTGGCATTTTTTATGGGACTTCTGCAAATTATGTGGGTGGAGTTGGATACTGCTTGCACCAAAATGAGTCACACTCCTTCGAGTTTGCGCTGGGGGTGGGAAATAGCACCAACACAAAAGCAGAATTGGTTGGCCTATGGGCTCTTCTGCTTACCTCCCAAATGATGGGGATTCCCTCACTCCATGTTTTTGGTGACTCTTCAGTCATCATAAATTGGGCAAAGGGATCCACTGCTCTCTTTCCCCACCAGATCTCCTCCATTGGTGTAGGGAAACTAGAAAGCTCTTCTCATGCTTTCTTGACTTGTCATTCAGCCATATCTACCGTCAACACAATCAGATTGCAGATCGCCTCTCTAAAACTGCTCTCTCTTTGGCTCCCGGTTTTGGCCGTTTCTCTGAATTTTTTGATGACCTTTTGGTCACACATGATACTTTCCAGCTCTTTTGATCTTTGTGTGGGAGGTTACTCCCTTATTTTTTGCACTTTTTTGATGCTCTTGGAGTGGGCTCCTTTAGATTGCAGCTCTGATCTCTTTGGTCCATGGAAAATATGGTATGTTGAGACAATATTTACTGATGGGAACATTTTCTCTGTTGATCCGCTATTGACCCCCCTGTTGTATCTTGTTGTGTGGTGACTTGTTCATGTATGAGTTGTATATTATCTTGGTTGTAACCCATGCTTGGGACGACACATTAGATGCCCTTTGATTCTTAATAGAATATCAAGGACATGCTTTTTTCTTCCTGAAAAAGAAAAACCTTTAATTTCCACAAATTAAAAAAAATTAAATAAATACTATTTGACGAATAATATAATATTGATTGCATTATATTATCATGACATTTTTACTCTAAAGTGTCTTATATTGTTTTCTTACTAATCTTTGGCAGGTTATATACTATGTGGACGTTTGAATGGTTATTGTCAATCTATCGTCACACCTCAAGGTGATGTTTTCAACACTTTTTATATTTATCTTGTTACATGTGTTAGCTAAGGGTTACCTAGCCATAAGGTTGGTTTCTGCCTTAGTCGTTGCATCCTAAAATTATGAGAAAGGAAAGGGAGACTACGGTGTTAGGCACCATAGTCTTGATCCCCTTACTAAAGCATGAAATATAATCATATGCTTGATCTAAGGTATTACTATGGTCTTGCACAAGGTGTAAAGGAATAAGGTTATAAGTGCTTGAATCAAAAGTTACCAGACTTGACAGCTATGGTGTTTATACCATAGTCTAAATTTACTTATGATATGATACTATCGTGGAGATGTTATATAACAATGTTTTGGCCATGCGGCAACTTGGGAGGTACAAGGTTATGATTTGGTTTGACTTACGCATTAAGGTTTTGTCTTGGCTATGAGTTGACAACGCAACCATGTTTTTAAGACCTCGTCTGAGATTTACCTTCACCTTTGGAATTCTGGCTTCCACATTCCGCATTCTGTAAGCAAACTCCAGGTGCGAAAATCCCAAAATACTTACCTTTATCCTTTGGCTCCTCGCTTTCTTCATTCTGCATTTCAATGTGGGTTCTAGGACACGTAGATGCTTAAGTTAGATGCATTCTGACTCTGTAACCAGGCTTCTAGCCTCCATGAAATTAAGAAACATACATGGAAAACCAAGAAGCATGTGCGGATGTAAAATGCAGGAAAGTATAACAGCAGTAAACTCTACTTGAATATTTAGCAAGCATTCAACACATTCATAATAATTCCTAAGCAAATACATTGCAGAATTAAAATAACCAGAGAATACTTATCTTGAAGATGAAGTTGCCCCACAACTAGCTATGTCGTTGCAATGTTCCACCCAACCATAGGCCAATTGTGTTCATCAATCTCTCAACACAACTTCCACCCCCCAAGTTGGGCATGATTTCCAGAAGGAACTAGGGAACAACATGCTCACACATAGCTAGAACACATCAAAACACAACCAAGCCAACCTATAGTTGGGTTTATTAGGCTATCCAGCCAAGCCAACACACCGTTGGGTTTATCAAGGTGCTAAGGAAGTGATTCACACATGGGAAAATTCACATTAAGGTTCATCCAAGCCAACTGACAGTTGGGTTTATCAGGCTCTTCAGCCAAGCCAACACACCGCTAGGTTTATTAGGCTACTCAGGCAGTGATTCGCACATAGCCAAATGCATGTCAAGACTTATCCAAGCCAACTAATAGTTGTGTTTATCAGGTTGTTGAGTCAGTGGAAAGGAAGAATTGCTAAGCTACTGAGCTCATTCATCGATCTAGGGACACCTCCAAAAGATCTATCTGGCTTGGCATCCACAATACCTACACACCCAACACAAGGAAGTATCCCCTTCTTTGCTACACAGTCCCTCATGACATACCTTCCCTTCCAGTGCTCTTCAGGGTGTGCATAAAAGATTCACCAGCCACTCTTATCTTTTCGAGAGGTTCCTCTCTACACTAGGTTTATCAAGCTAATTATGCGTCTCTTCCACTCCTACGTCTTGCATATAGTTCAGATCCAAACTAGGGTATGCATAACAGCAAACCATAAGGTGACACAACAAAACATGGTTCCACTTGGTAACAACAAAACGAGAAACTAACTCCTCTCCTAGCTCTTGTTGCGTTTGCAGGATGAAAACTCTCTGCGTGAGGGTAGGGATCA
Source organism: Pseudotsuga menziesii (assembly GCA_001517045.1). NCBI lineage: Eukaryota > Viridiplantae > Streptophyta > Pinopsida > Pinales > Pinaceae > Pseudotsuga > Pseudotsuga menziesii. Next base: position 11,149 of record LPNX011038717.1, read on the forward strand.
AAAAATGAATTGATGATCCAACAAACATTTTGTATGCATGAGGATAGTGGAATCAACATGCATTCTTAGTGCTTTCTTGCCCCATTAGCAAGAATATGGGTTCCCCTTGGCTGCAGGTTTGCTTAAGCATGAAATCGACTCCCATGCCTCTCTCTCTGCCCAAGGCATTAACTACCCCAACCAACTTCTGGAAGAATTGAATGATTGAGTGTAGAGGACAAAAATGGTAGTTGAAAGCTTAAGGGTTCTCCCCTTGACATATGGCTTAACCTATTGGATCAAGGGTTTGAACATCTCCCCTACCTATTCCTTGTGAAATCATGCCCCCATCTCTTTCGTTGGAGTGCATAGCTAGTTGTGGGAATTTTATTAAATTACATATTTACATGATATCTCAAAATATACTATGCCTCACTAGCACTATAACCATCGGCATTGATCTTGATCATCGATACACAAAACACCAAATCGATGGCAGGGCCTTGGCCTTGAGCTCCTCGCCATGGTTTAATAACAATATTTACATCATGTACAATTTTAATACCATGGGCTCAAAATCGGGGTGTTACGTTCCCCTCCCCCTTCATTGGCAGTGTCCTCAATGCTATGCAATTGAAGAAAAATGGATGTGCCACTCTCATGGCATCCTCTAGGTCCCACGTAGTCTCATCAGGATCATAGTGCTTCCACTGCACCTTTACCTGTCCAACAGCTCGGTTCCAGAGCATTGTGACCTTCTTGTTAAGGATGCGCAATTGCTCGGTTTGGAACTCTCCCTCGGGTTCCACCTAGATCACATTGCAATTATTCACATGGTAAGGATCATGTACATATTTCTTAAGCAAATAAACATGAAAAATATTCCTCAAGCTGTGTTGGTGTAAAGATACCATGGCTTGGTTAAACCATAGGGGCATTGATGAAAACGACATTTTGCAAAACGTTGATAATGTCAAAAATATTGTTACTTCTAAGTTTAAAGGGAAATTCTAGTATGAGGAAAATTTAGCGATTAAGAGAAAATTAAGATTCTATAAGGGGGCCATTAATCGTAACTGGGAAGATCAGAATTATTTCTCGATAGTAACTAGCTCACGGAAGAAAATTAATATAGCCGAGATTAGAACGAACTCTCATGAACTCCATGGCAAAACAGAGCATTGGTCTATTCCTAAGGCTCCATGGGCGGAAAGGGTTTGCCATCTATGTGAGTCTATGAGCGTTGAGGATGAAAACCACTTTCTCTTAGAATGCTTTGCTTACACCCACATTAGGTCTAGGTTTCATAGTATTTGTTACAATAGAAACCTTTATAACCTCCTAACTTTCCAAAACTATAGTGAGCTTGAAAAGCTTCTTGGAAAGCTTTTTGAGCATAAGAACAAGATTTTAAAGTAAACCAAGTATTATCCTTCTTAAGGTTCGATAGACCAAAGTGGTCTCAGTGGATGTTAATCATCATCATCATATGTGATTTTAATATTTTTTTTAAAATTTCCATCTAAACTCAACGATGAACAAAATAAGATGAAAAATATGCTAATAAAAGGTGGAAAACATATAATATTTAGACTACACCATTTATTTTCTTATAGTCAAACCGGAAATGTATGAGCATGCTAGAAATTCTCACTATCAAGTATGTTAGTTTTTGGAATTAATTGTGTGAAATTTTCTAGGTTAGACATTCAAGTGGACACTCCACCCATCTTGAGCTTTCATGTCAATATTTGAAGATGATTAGAGTGTCCACTCCAAATGTCAAACCTAGAAATCTCACATAGTTAATTCCAAAAATTAACATACTCAATAGTGGAAAATTCTAAGATGTTCATAAATTTTTGGTAAGACTATAAAAAAAATAGTTACAACAATTAAACTCAATATGAATAACTCTGTTATGCCTTGCCACAAAGCTAGAAATCTTCACACAATTATTTTTATTATTTTATTATTTTTCTAATTTTTTAAATATTTCTTTTTGGATGGAGTGAAGATAGGTATTAAACTTAAGTTTCATTGCGCCGAGACGCGCTCTACAGCCCAGTATGGGGGATATCTTGTAACGTTATGTAAAGTTACTCATGTAAATGTCAGCCATAAAAAATAAAATTTTTAATTATCCTCCAAAATAAATGCCGGCCACAAAAACAACCTAATATGGGGTAGATGTTGTAATGTTCCTACCTAACAAAACAATAAAAAAAATTAATTATCGACCGAAAAAACGCAGGTCAGAAAAATAACACAATATGAGGGAGATGTTATAATGTTCCTACTTAAAAAAATAATAAAAATAAAAAATTGAATTATCCGCAAAAAAAATGTTGGTTGTCCACATGGTTTTAAAACCATGTGCAAGGCCTCCTAAGCAACCCCTGGTTTTATTGTACATGGTTTAGGAGGTCGTTGTCAATGGTTTTAAGACCATGTGCAAGGTCTGCTAAACAACACATGGTTTTAGGAGGGCCTTGCACATGGTCTTAAAACCATGTATAAGGAGATGTTGTAATGTTCTTTCCTAACAAAATAAAAAATAATAAAAAATATTATATGTTTATCATAAATAGTATTGAATATTAATAATAATAAAAATATTATATGTCGACCTTAAATAAAAATATGTGTCTTTTGGTTTGAATCACACCAAAGCTCATAGTTGAGTGCAATACTTAAGAAGAGGTTTGCACCTCTAAAGATTTGATCTCTCGATGCTTTTTCTCAGAGGAAAAAAAACCAGTCTTTGTTATTCATAAGAATCAAAAGACATCATTTACATATACCATCTTTCCTGGCAGAGAGTAAAATAAGAAACCTTATCAGCTCGATGCTTGATAAAGCCTAGGATTTGGATCTATGCTGGTTGTAATCCATTGAATATAACTTGGCTTGTTAAGAGGAATAATTGTTACATTTTTTATCCAAGTTCAGTTCTCGTAAATGACATAATACTTTGTAAACCCCTATATAATACTTGATATACTTTTTTTTAAAATCCTTTGTAATAAATGTGTTAATAAATCGTGACATAAAAAAGATTAACCTAAAATGTCACATGAAGTTTTGAAGATTACTCTAAAGTACAACGTACCAAATGTTAATAGAAGCCAACACAACAAAACAAAATGTCGAAGTCTATCACATATACAAAGGATAGTGACAAAATCTAAAACTGTTTTTATTATGTCTCTTTAAAAAATGAGACGAACCTATAAAATACAAAAAGACACTCAAACACAACACATCTACTGCAAAATAAAAATATATATAACATGATAAATTATTAAAGTTGGGTTAAAATATATAACATGACATTTTGCAAAACATTGATAATGTCAAAAATATTATTACTTCTAAGTTTAAAGAGAAATTCTAGTGTGAGGAAAATTTAGTGGTTAAGAGAAAATTATAATACTATAAGGAGGTCATTAATCCTAACTTGGAAGATCAGAAGTATCTCTCGGTAGTAACTAGCTCACGGAAGAAAATTAATATAGCCAAGATTAGAACGAACTCTCATGAACTTCATAGCTAAACATGGCATTGGTTTATTCCTAAAACTCCATGGGCGGAAAGGGTTTTCCGTCTATGTGAGTCTATGAGCGTTGAGGATGCAAATCACTTTCTCTTAGAATGTCTTGCTTACACCCACATTAGATGTGAGTTTCATAGTATTTGCTACAATACAAACCTTTATAACCTCCTAACTTGCCAAAACTATAGTGAGCTCGGAAAGCTTTTGGAGCAAAGGAACAAGATTTAAAGTAAACCAAGTATTATCCTTCTTAAGATCCGATAAACCAAAGTGGTCTCAGTGGACGTTAATCATCATCATCATCATGATATGTGATTTTAAGATATTTTAAAAATTTCCATCTGGACTCAACTCTGAACAAAATAAGACAAAAAATATGCTCATAAAAGGTGGAAAACTTAGACTCTTTAGACTACACCATTTATTTTCTTATAGTCATACCAAAAATTTATGAGCATGCTAGAAATTTTCACTATCAAGTATGTTAATTTTTTGAATTAATTGTGTGAAATTTTCTAGGTTAGACGTTGGAGTGGAAACTCCACCCATCTTGATCTTTCATGCCAATCTTTGAAGATGAGTAGAGTGTCCACTCCAAATGTCAACCCTAGAAATCTCACATAGCTAATTCCAAAAACTAACATACTCAATAGTGGAAAATTCTAAGATGCTCATAAATTTTTGGTAAGACTACAAAAAAAAAGTTACAACAATTAAACTCAATATTAACAACTCTGATATGCCTCGCTACAAAACTAGAAATCTTAACACAATTAATTCCCTGAACTAATTACACAATATGACAAACCATGTAAACTTGTATTTTATTATTTTCATTATTATTTTTCTAATTTTTTAAATATTTATTTTTGGATGGACTGAAGAGAGGTATTAAACTTAAATTTCATTGTACTCCAATAGATGTAGCTTGGGTTGTTGAGAAGAATGAATGTTACATTCTCTACCTAAATTCAATTATCGTAAATGACATAATGCTCTGGTGAGCTCTTATGCAATATTTGATATACTCTTTTAAAACTTTTTATAATAAATCTTTTAAAACTTTTTATAATAAATGTGTTAATACATTATGACATAAAAAAAAATGAGAAGAACCTATAAAAAACAAAAAGACATTCGATAAATTATTAAAGTTGGGTTAGTAAACTGAATATCAAGTAGTTTGGGATTATGTGAACACCGTTATGTTATGTTAAATTGTGTTAGGTCATTGTTCAAGCAAGGTCGCATTCAAGGTATCTATCAACTATTAAACAATTCGTGCATGATTGACACTATGTGATTTTTCCATGGACTTGTATCATTACTTGTCATAGATTTAGATTAAATAATTATTTTTTAGGTTGGGTAGATTTAGATGTCAATTACGTGTAAGATATGATTGACCTTTACAATCTTACCATGGGTTTGTATGCTTGTATTTTTATGATAATTCGTCGAGATTCATTCAAATAAACATAATAAAATGTATAGACCTTGACTTAAGTTAAAAGTCTAGTTGCCTCCTATGTGAAAGTAAATGTAGTAGTTTTTATTAAATTTTATTAAATTTATTTGTTTTATTAAAATAATAAAGTGAATTTTACCTTTTGAAAATTGTTAAAATTACGGTGATTTAGAATTCGCCAAGATGGGGGGCAGCGTGGTTTACATGAGATCATTTTTTGATTGACTTGACTGACTAGAGACTTTCCAAGTCACGCGCAACCTTCAACTGGCAGACCTGACGGGGAAAAGAAGTTTTGAGCCAATTCTGTGAAGAGCGATTTGGTTTTTGAAACTACTTGGACAGAAGTCGACGACTTGCCATTGAATATCCATTCATTCCATGAAAGCCACATCGACCACCATCTGATTTTTGGGATTACAGGCCAAATTTTTTCCCACTCAACATTTTTGTCCAAACTGTCGAGATTCTGATCTTGTCTCCAATCAAGCCAAGAGGAGAAGAGAGAAGATACAGAGCTGTGAGGAGATACTGAAACAGAAAGGCCCTGTAAAACTAACTCCCAAACATGTTGAGAAAACTCGCAACTGATGAAGATATGGTCAGATGTTTCCTCAGCAATATTGCAAAAACAACATCTAAAAGGCCAATTGAAACCATGCCTTTGCTAATTTTCTTCGGCCATAACGCTTTTGTGCAGAAGTAGCCAGGTAAATTTTTTTACCTTAGGGAGACAAGGAGAGGACCACACTGCCTTCCAGATTGCTGAAGAAAATCGAGGAACAAGGGACGATTGGAGAGCAGAGAAACCAAGATCAGCTGTGTATTTTCCTGTACGACCCCACCCCCAAACATCTGTGTGAGAGAAATTAATCGGAGACATACTAGTTAAATGCATAATCAACAATTTCTGCTGAGAAATTAGATGAACCAGAGTCTCAGGAAAGACCCAACCAACCCAACTCCCATCTCTATCCCATATAAAAATATCAGCCAGCCTGAGGAACCCTTTATTAGAGAGCCAAGCCTTTATCTCAGACAAAGAATTAATTGAAGAGAGAGGAAGATTTCCTAAGATCTTATCCTCCCACAGTAGAGTCTTTTTCCCACTTCCTAGAATTCTATAAAGATGAGACTGAATGTTATCGAATCCTTTTCTACAAAAATTCCAGATTGTTGTTCCTGTGGGGGGATTGGTTATCTTAATATTTATCAATGGGCCTCCCTTTAAATATTTCTTCCAAAATATCTTGCTGACTGGATGATGTTTATCTGAGTACAACTGTCATATAAGCTTCCCTCCCAGAGCCATATTAGCCATCTCAAGATCTCGTATTTACAAATTGCCCTCCAAAATGGGTCTTTTGAGGGTTTCCCAACTAACTAAATGCATCTTCTTTTGGTTACCTTTGCCACCTTCCCAAAGAAAATCTCGAAGAAGTTTGGAGATTTGGGTTGAAATGGACTTGGGGGAAAGAAGTAAAGAAAGCTGGAAGATAGGGAGGGATGAGAGAATAGACTTTATCAAAATCTATTTGCCCACCTTAGTTAACCAATGCCCACCCTAGGAAACAATTTTAGATTTGATTTTGCTAATCACATCCAACCAAAGGGAAGGAGGACTGGGTCCCAAAGTTAGGGGAAGCCCCAAATACTTGATTTTATCCCACTTTTCGAAGCCGGGAAAGCCCAAAAAATGAGTTATTCTATGAAGAGACTGATGATCTATGTTCCATCTATATACAACACTTTTACTTTTATTAATCAAATCACCAGAGATTGAACATAAATTTTGTAGAATAACATTGAAAGTCCAAGCAATTATGAGGGAAGCCCCTCCCAATAAAAGAGAGTCATCACCAAAATGGGCATGATTTATGGGATCCACTCCACTAGCAATCTTCATTCTGGGAAGAGATCCAACATCCATTTCAGTAGAAAGTTTTCTGCTTAGCACTTATGAATAAAAGCTAATATCCATAATTTGTGGCTTTTCAATTATCATACAATATTTATTTACAATCTCACTCATAAAATACCTAAACACTCTCCAAATTACCTCATTAATTAATGAAAACCATTAATATGCTTTGTAATCTACTTTTTCTATGCCTTAAAAGGAGGACAACCCTACCCAACAATGTATGAATTAACTTTTTTGGGGGTGTGTGTAAAAGGTTTTAATTAATTTTTGGAAAATATGAATCATAACTTTGCATTAACACTAACACTCAGATTAAAAGGGTTGAGAGATTAAACCTTTCACTTTTCACATTGGAAAAGTAAATGTCACAAATTAAAAAAAAATTATATAAATACTATTTTACCAATAATATCATATTGATTGCATTATAATTATCATGATATTTTTACTGTAAAGTATCTTATATTGTTTTCTTATTAATCTACCTCAAGGTGATGTTTTCAACACTTTTTATATTTATCTTGTTACATGTGTTAGCTAAGGGTTACCTAGCCATAAGGTTGGTGTCTTCTTTAGCCATAAGGTTGGTTTCTTCTTTAGTCATTGCAGCCTAAAATTATGAGAAAGGAAAGGGAGACTATGGTGTTAGGCACCATAATCTTGATCCCCTTACTAAAGCATGACATATAATAATATGCTTGATCTAAGGTATAACTATGGTCGTGCGCAAGGTGTAAAGGAATGAGGTTATAAGTGTTTGAATCAAAAGTTATCAGACTTGAGAGCTATGGTGTTTATACCATAGTCTAAATTTACTTATGATAATACTATCGTAAAGATGTTATAAAACAATGTTTTGGCCATGCGATAACTTGGGAGGTACAAGGTTATGATTTGGTTTGACTTACGCATTAAGGTTTAGCCTTGGCTGTGAGTTGACAATGCAACCATGTTTTTAAGAACTTGTTTAAAATTTATCTTCACCTTTGGATTTCCAGCTTCCACATTCCGTGAGCAGGCTCCAGGTGCGGAAATCCCAAAATACTTACCTTTATCCTTTGGCTCCCCGCTTTCCTCCTTCCGCATTTCGATGCAGGTTCCCAGACACGTAGACGCTTAAGTCAAATGCATTCTGACTCTGTAACCGGGCTTCTAGCCTCCATGAACTTAAGCAAAATACATGGCAAACCAAGAAGCATGTGCAGATGTAAAATGCAGGAAAGTATAACAGTAGTAAACTCTACTTGAATATTTAGCAAGCATTCAACACATTCATAATAATTTATAGGAAAATACATTGCAGAAATAAAAATAACCTGAGAATAGTTATCTTGAAGATGAAGTTACCCCATAACTAGCTATGTCGTTGCAACATTCCACCCAACCATAGGCTAGTTGTGTTTATCAATCTCTCAACACAACTTCCACCCCCAAGTTGGGCATGATTTCCATAAGGAACTAGGGAACAACAGGCTCACACATAGCCAGAACACATCAAAACACAACCAAGCCAACCTACAGTTGGGTTTACCAGGATATCCAGCCAAGCCAACACACCGTTGGGTTTATCGGGCTGCTAAGGTAGTGATTCACACATGGCCAAATTCACATTAAGGTTTAGCCAAGCCAACTAATAGTTGGGTTTATCAGGTTGTTCAGCCAAGCCAACACATCGTTGGGTTTATTAAGTTGTTCAGCCAAGCCAACACATCGTTGGGTTTATCAGGCTACTCAAGCAGTGATTCGCACATAGCCAAATGCACATCAAGACTCAGCCAAGCCAACTAACATTTGCATTTATCAGGCTGCTAAGTTAGTGGAAACGAAGAATTTCTAAGCTACTGAGCTCATTCATCGAGCTAGGGACACCTCCAAAAGATCTATCTAGCCTAGCATCCACAATACCTACACACCCAACACAAGGAAGTATCCCTTTCTCTGCTACATAGTCCCTAAGGCCATACCTTCCCTTCTAGTGCTCTTTAGGGTGTGCATAGAAGATTCACCAGCCACTCTTATCTTTTCGTGAGGTTCCTCTCTACACTAGGTTTATCAAGCCAATTATGCGTCTCTTCCACTCCTACGTCTTGCATATAGTTCAGACCCAAACCAGGGTATGCATAACAGCAAACCAGAAGGTGACACAACAAAACAGGGTTCCACTTGGTAACACAAATAACCAAGGTTCCATACCACTCTATAATACAGAAAAACAAGGTTCTAGCCAAGGATAGATGAAGAGATACACGACCGAACGAGAAACTAACACCTCTCCTAGCTCTTGTTGCGTCTGCGGGATGAAAACTCTCTATGTGAGGGTAGGGATCAAAAAATGAATTGATGGTCCAACAAATGTTCTGCATGCATGAGGATAGTGGAATGGGCACGCATTCCTAGTGCTTTCTTTCCCCATAAGCAAGAATATGGTTTCCCCTAGGCTACAGGTTTGCTCAGGGACGAAATCGACTGCCATGCCTCTCTCTTTGCCCAAGGCATTAACTGCCCCAACCAACTTTTGGAAGAATTGAATGATTGAGTGTAGAGGACAAAAATGGTAGTTGAGAGATTGAGGGTTCTCCCCTCAACATATGGCTTAACCCATTGGATCAGGGGTTTGAACATCTCCCCTACCTATTCCTTGTGAAATCATCCCCCCATCTCTTTCATTGCAGTGCATAGCTAGTTGTCAGAATTTTATTAAATTGCATATTTACATGATATCTCAAAATATACTATGCCTAATTAGCACTACAACCATTGGCATCGATATTGATCGTCAATACACAAAACACCAAATCGATGGCAGGGCCTTGGCCTTGAGCTCCTCGCCATGGTTTAATAATAATATTTACATCATGTACAATTTTAATACTATGGGCTCAAAACCGGGGTGTTACGTTCCCCTCCCCCTTCATTGGTACTGTCCTCAGTGCTATGCAATTGAACAAAAATGGATGTGCCACTCTCATGGCATCCTCCAGCTCCCACATAGCCTCATCAAGAGCATAGTGCTTCCACTACACCTTTACCTATCCAACGGCTCGGTTTCAGACCACTATGACCTTCTTTTCAAGGATGCACAATTGCTCGGTTTGGAACTTTCCCTTGGGTTCCACCTAAATCACATCCCAATTATTCACATGGTTAGGATCATGTATATATTTCTTAAGCAAATAAACATGAAAACATTATGAGCTCTAGTGCTAGCAAGAAATGCAAGTCTATATGCAACTGGCCCTATTCTTTCAAGCACTTCAAATGGCCCACAATATCTAGGTGACAGCTTGGCACAACTCCCAAGCTTCAAGGAACCTTTCCTTGGCCTCACTCTAAGATAAACGTGATCCCCAATACTGAACTCCATCTACACTCTATGCTTATCTGCATAGCTCTTCTGTCTATCTTGGGCTGCTTTCAGGTTCTTCTCGATCTTTGCAACCTCTTGTTCCATTTCCTTTAGCAATTAT
>LPNX011038717.1:29029-55367 GCA_001517045.1 Pseudotsuga menziesii
ATTAACTTTTGGGGGGGGTAAAAGGTTTTAATTAATTTATTAGAAAATATGAATCATAACTTTGCATTAACACTAACACTCAAATTAATAGGGTTGAGAGATTAAACCTTACACTTTTCACATGGAAAAGTAAATGTCACAAACCTTTAATTTCCAAGATAGCATTGTAAAATCTTTTTCTCCCCCATCTAGTAGCAGGTTACATTCTTACATTTGGACCGGTACACTACCTAGGAAAATTGGATGTTTTGTTTGGCTGGTCTTGAGGGATAAAATCCTAACCTGGGATAACCTCCAGAAACGAGGATGGAATGGTCCGGGTATATGTGCTCTCTGCAACGCTGATGAGGAGTCTATTCAGCATATTTTTTCACATTGTACTATTTTGAAGAATGTCCTTTCTCCCATTTGTGATCAGTTCCACATTACTCCACCTTCACGGTCTGATAATCTTAGCATGTTTTTGGGAATTTGGATTGCTATTTTTTCTAAGCACTCTGCTTGATGCACTATTCCTTTCCACAATATGTGGGCCACTTGGAAAGCTCGGAACTTACTTATTTTTGAGGGGAAGAAACTGTCTGTCCTGGGAATTTTGCACCAAATCACTTACTCCCTGCAACTGTATTGTCCTGCAGCAGTCAAAATAAAAAAGACAAGAGCGATTGGGCCTGCTCCTATCCTTGTCTATCCCTATGGCGTTTTTTATGGGGCTTCTGCAAATTATGTGGGTGGATTTGGATACTGCTTGCACCAGAATGAGTCACACTCCTTCTAGTTTACAATGGGGTGGGAAATAACACCAACACAAAAGCAGAATTGGTTGGCCTATGGGCTCTTCTGCTTACCTCCCAAATGATGGGGATTCCCTCACTCCATGTTTTTGGTGACTCTTTAGTCATCATAAATTGGGCAAATGGATCCACTGCTCTCTTTCCCCACCAGATCTCTTCCATTGGTGTAGGGAAACTAGAAAGCTCTTCTCATGCTTTCTTGACTTGTTAATCAGCCATATCTATCTTCAACACAATCAGATTGCAAATCGCCTCTCTAAAACTGCTCTCTCTTTGGCTCCTGGTTTTGGCTGTTTCTCTGAATTTTTTAATGACCTCTTGGTCACACATGATACTTTCCGGCTCTTTTGAGCTTTGTGTGGGAGATTACTCCCTTATTTTCTGCACTTTTTTTATGCTCTTGGAGTGGGATCCTTTAGATTGCAGCTCTGATCTCTTTGGTCCACGGTAGATATGGTATGTTGAGACAGTATTTGCTGATGGGAACATTTTCTTTGTTGATCCGCTATTGACCCCCCTGCTGTATCTTGTTGTGTGGTGACTTGTTCATGTATGAGTTGTATATTATATTGGTTGTAACCCATGCTTGGGATGACACATTAGATGCCCTTTGATTCTTAATAGAATATCAAGGACATGCTTTTTTCTTCCTGATTGAAAAAAAAAAAAAAAAAAAAAAAAACCCTTTAATTTCCACAAATTTAAAATAAAATAAAATAAATACTATTTGACAAATAATATAATATTGATTGCATTATATTATCATGACATTTTTACTCTAAAGTGTCTTATATTGTTTTCTTACTAATCTTTGGCAGGTTATATACTATGTGGACGCTGGAATGGTTATTGGCAATATGTCGTCACACCTCAAGGTGATGTTTTCAACACTTTTTATATTTATCTTGTTACATGTGTTAGCTAAGGGTTGCTTAGCCATAAGGTTGGTTTCTGCCTTAGTCGTTGCATCCTAAAATTATGAGAAAGGAAAGGGAGACTACGGTGTTAGGCACCATAGTCTTGATCCCCTTACTAAAGCATGAAATATAATCATATGCTTGATCTAAGGTATAACTATGGTGTTGCACAAGGTGTAAAGGAATGAGGTTATAAGTGCTTGAATCAAAAGTTACCAGACTTGAGAGCTATGGTGTTTATACCATAGTCTAAATTTACTTATGAACATACTATCGTGGAGATGTTATATAACAATGTTTTGGCCATGTGGCAACTTGGGAGGTACAAGGTTATGATTTGGTTTGACTTACGCATTAAGGTTTTGTCTTGGCTATGAGTTGAAAACGCAACCATGTTTTTAAGACCTCGTCTGAGATTTACCTTCACCTTTGGAATTCTGGCTTCCACATTCCGCATTCTGTAAGCAAACTTCGAGTGCGAAAATCCCAAAATACTTACCTTTATCCTTTGGCTCCTCGCTTTCTTCATTCTTCATTTCGATGTGGGTTCCAGGACGCGTAGATGCTTAAGTCAGATGCATTCTGACTCTGTAACCAGGCTTCTAGCCTCCATGAACTTAAGAAACATACATGGAAAACCAAGAAGCATGTGCGGATGTAAAATGAAAGAAAGTATAACAGTAGTAAACTCTACTTGAATATTTAGCAAGCATTCAACACATTCATAATAATTCCTAAGCAAATACATTGCAGAATTAAAATAACCAGAAAATACTTATATTGAAGATGAAGATGCCCCACAACTAGCTATGTCGCTGCAATGTTCCACCCAACCATAGGCCATCTGTGTTCATCAATCTCTCAACACAACTTCCACCCCCCAAGTTGGGCATGATTTCCACAAGGAACTAGGGAACAACATGCTCACACATAGCCAGAACACATCAAAACACAACCAAGCCAACCTACAGTTGGGTTTATCAGGCTATCTAGCCAAGCCAACACACCGTTGGGTTTATCAAGCTGCTAAGGAAGAGATTCACACATGGGAAAATTCACATTAAGGTTCATCCAAGCCAACTGACAGTTGGGTTTATCAGGCTCTTCAGCCAAGCCAACACACCGCTAGGTTTATCAGGCTACTCAGGCAGTGATTCGCACATAGCCAAATGCATGTCAAGACTCAGCCAAGCCAACTAATAGTTGTGTTTATCAGGCTGCTGAGTCAGTGGAAAGGAATAATTGCTAAGCTCCTAAGCTCATTCATCGTGCTAGGGACACCTCCAAAAGAGCTATCTGGCGAGGCATCCACAATACCTACACACCCAACACAAGGAAGTATCCCCTTCTCTGCTACACAGTCCCTCATGACATACCTTCCCTTCCAGTGCTCTTCAGGGTGTGCATAAAAGATTCACCAGCCACTCTTATCTTTTCGAGAGGTTCCTCTCTACACTAGGTTTATCAAGCTAATTATGCATCTCTTCCACTCCTATGTCTTGCATACAGTTCATACCCAAACTAGGGTATGCATAACAGCAAACCATAAGGTGACACAACAAAACATGGTTCCACTTGGTAACACAGATAACCAGGGTTCCATACCACTCTATAATACAGAAAAACAAGGTTCCAACCAAGGATAGATGAAGAGATACACAACAAAATGAGAAACTAACACCTCTCCTAGCTCTTGTTGCGTTTGCAGGATGAAAACTCTCTACGTGAGGGTAGGGATCAAAAAATGAATTGATGATCCAACAAACATTCTGCATGCATGAGGATAGTGGAATCAACATGCATTCTTGTCCCATTAGCAAGAATATGGGTTTCTCTAGGCTGCAGGTTTGCGCAAGCATGAAATCGACTCCCATGCCTCTCTCTCTACCCAGGGCATTAACTTGCCCAACCAACTTCTGGAAGAATTGAATGATTGAGTGTAGAGGAAAAAAGTGGTAGTTGAGAGCTTAAGGGTTCTCCCCTTGACATATGGCTTAACCTATTGGATCAGGGGTTTGAACATCTCCCCTACCTATTCCTTGTGAAATCATGCCCCCATCTCTTTCGTTGGAGTGCATAGCTAGTTGTGGGAATTTTATTAAATTACATATTTACATGATATCTCAAAATATACTATGCCTGACTAGCACTATAACCATCGGCATTGATCTTGATCATCGATACACAAAACACCAAATCGATGGCAGGGCATTGGCCTTGAGCTCCTCACCATGGTTTAATAATAATATTTACATCATGTACAGTTTTAATACCATGGGCTCAAAATCAGGGTGTTACGTTGTTATACACCTGAATGGCACCTCTCCGTCCAAGTGCTGACATCCCTCAGGTTGGCACACAAAAGGACACTTATGGATTGAGGTTTGCCTGTATTCACTATACCTTGGTTTATGATGAAGTACATTCCCTATATACCCAGCTGGTTACTTTGCCATTTTGCCATGTTGAGTTGTATTCGCGACTTTCTATATTGACAACTCGCGCATCATTTGCGAGTCTCATAAACAGCAAGTCGCAAATCCTTGTATTCGCGGGTTGCTCGTCTATATAGTCGCGAATCATTCGCGGGTTGATCTACTATAGACCCGCGAATGGTTTCCTCAACATTAAAACATAAAACCACACGCTAATGGAAGATTAGTTTACTCATTTAACTTAATCTTCTTGACTCCCACAACCTCCCTAACCTTCGAGAACTACCTCATTTCATCCATATAAATAGAGGCCTTGGGGAGGGTGTTAGATAGTGATACTTGGAGAGCAAAGTTATGCTGGTGGATTGTCTACAGAAATCTTTGGAGCAGAGAAACTCAGAGTCCTTTGGTGACAGAGGAGTCCTTGTTCAGACATTGGGTTGTAACCTAAACTCTTTCCATTATTGTTAATAAAGATATTACTTCTTCCATATGTGTTTCATATCTTGTAGATTGGTAAATGTTTACATTTCAATATGATATATGATTTGCCTAACCTGCATCTATATATATGAATCATTTTGTATCTGGAAGAGTGTTTATTAACAGGTGAAGGAGGAACTATCCTGGAGACTTTGGAAGTGGATCAGAGAGGGAGAAGATAGCAAGGATCAGCCTTCGTTTAATACAAGTAAGTCCTTCTACTTTCCTATTTCCTATTCTGTGCTTTTAGAGTCAAACTGTCTGCAAGTAATGAGTATGTTGGTAACCCCCCAGACCTAGGTTATTAGGTGAATTATCCTGTACAACATACGTTCCCCTCCCCCTTCATTGGCACTGTCCTCAATGCTATGCAATTGAAGAAAAATGGATGTGCCACTCTCATGGCATCCTCCAGCTCCCACGTAGTCTCATTAGGACCGTAGTGCTTCCACTGCACCTTTACCTATCCAACGGCTCGGTTCCAGAGCATTGTGACCTTCTTGTCAAGGATGCGCAATTGCTCGATTTGGAACTCTCCCTCGGGTTCCACCTAGATCACATCCCAATTATTCACATGGTTAGGATCATGTACATATTTCTTAAGCAAATAAACATGAAAAATACACCTCAAGCGGTGTGTATGTGTAAAGATACCATGGCTTGGTTAAACCATTGGGGCATTGATGAAAACGACATTTTGCAAAACATTGATAATGTCAAAAATATTATTACTTCTAAGTTTAAAGGGAAATTCTAGTGTGAGGAAAATTTAGCGGTCAAGAGAAAATTAAGATACTATAAGGGGGTCATTAATCATAACTTGGAAGATCAAAAGTATTTCTCGGTAGTAACTAGCTCACGGAAGAAAATTAATATAGCCAAGATTAGAACGAACTTTCATGAACTCCATGGCAAAACAGAGCATTGGTCTATTCCTAAGGCTCCATGGGTGGAAAGGGTTTTCCATCTATGTGAGTCTATGAGAGTTGAGGATGAAAATCACTTTCTCTTAGAATGCTTTGCTTACACCCACATTAGGTCTAAGTTTCATAGTATTTGTTACAATACAAACCTTTATAACCTCCTAACTTGCCAAAACTATAGTGAGCTTGAAAAGCTTCTTGGCAAGCTTTTTGAGCATAAGAACAAGATTTTAAAGTAAACCAAGTATTATCCTTCTTAAGGTCCGATAGACCAAAGTGGTCTGAGTGGATGTTAAGCATCATCATCATATGTGATTTTAATATATATATATTTTTAATTTCCATCTAAACTCAACGATGAACAAAATAAGATGAAAAATATGCTAATAAAAGGTGGAAAACATAGATTCTTTAGACTACACCATTTATTTTCTTATAGTCAAACCAGAAATTTATGAGCATGCTAGAAATTCTCACTATCAAGTATGTTAATTTTTGGAAGTAATTGTGTGAAATTTTCTAGGTTAGACATTCGAGTGGACACTCCACCCATCTTGAGCTTTCATGTCAATATTTGAAGATGAGTAGAGTGTCCACTCCAAATGTCAAACCTAGAAATCTCACATAGTTTATTCCAAAAATTAACATACTCAATAGTGGAAAATTCTAAGATGTTCATAAATTTTTGCTAAGACTATAAAAAAAAATAGTTACAACAATTAAATTCAATATGAATAACTCTGTTATGCCTTGCCACAAAACTAGAAATCTTCACACAATTAATTCCATAAACTAACTACTCAATATGACAAACCATGGAAACTTGTATTTTATTATTTTTCTAATTTTTTAAAGATTTCTTTTTGGATGGAGTGAAGATAGGTATTAAACTTAAGTTTCATTGCGCCGAGAGGCGCTCTACAGCCCAATATGGGGGAGATCTGGTAATGTTATGTAAAGTTACTCATGTAAATGTCAGGCATAAAAATAAAATTTTTAATTATCCTCCAAAATAAATGCTGGCCACAAAAACAACCTAATATGGGGTAGATGTTGTAATGTTCCTACCTAACAAAACAATAAAAAAAATAAAAAAAATTTAATTATCAACCAAAAAAAAGCAGCTCAGAAAAACAACACAATATGGGGGAGATGTTGTAATGTTCCTACTTAACAAAATAATAAAAATAAAAAATTGAATTATCCGCAAAAAAAATGTTGGTTGTCCACATGGTTTTAAAACCATGTGCAAGGCCTCCTAAGCAACCCATGGTTTTATTGTACATGGTTTAGGAGGTCGTTGTCAATGGTTTTAAGACCATGTGCAAGGTCTGCTAAACAACACATGGTTTTAGGAGGGCCTTGCACATGGTCTTAAAACCATGTATAAGGGGATGTTGTAATGTTCTTTCCTAACAAAATAAAAAATAATAAAAAATATTATATGTTTATCATAAATAGTATTGAATATTAATAATAAAAATATTATATGTCGACCTTAAATAAAAAGATGTGTCTTTTGGTTTGAATCACACCAAAGCTGATAGTTGAGTGCAATACTTAAGAAGAGGTTTGCACCTTTAAAGATTTGATCCCTCTCGATGCTTGATAGAGCCTAGGATTTGGATCTATGCTGGTTGTAATTCATTGAATATAACTTGACTTGTTAAGAGGAATAATTGTTACATTTGTTATCCAAATTCAATTCTTGTAAATAACATAATACTTTGTAAACCCCATATAATACTTGATATACTTTTTTTAAAATCCTTTCTAATAAATGTGTTAATAAATCGTGACATAAAAAAGATTAACCTAAAATGTCACATGAAGTTTTGAAGATTACTATAAAGTACAACGTACCAAATGTTAATAGAAGCCAACACAACAAAACAAAATGTCGAAGTCTATCACATATACAAAGGATAGTGACAAAATACAAAAAGACACTCAAACACAACACATCTACCGCAAAATAAAAAATATATATAACATGATAAATTATTAAAGTTGGGTTAGTAAACTGAATATCAAGTAGTTTGGGATTATGTGAACACCGTTATGTTATGTTAAATTGTGTTAGGTCATTCTTCAAGTAAGGTCGCATTCAAGGTATCTATCAACTATTAAAAAAATTGGGCATGATTGACACTATTTTGAAAAAAACTATATATGACAGAAAGAACCATTGTCAATAAGCCAATTACAGTCCAAACTAAAAACCTGTTGCAAGCCCTTCAAAGAATAATCGATATCTTTCAAGAGATTAAGGTATAGGATGAAAAGAACTGGGTTCTCCATTTAGACTAAGATATCCTTGAGCCAGAAGATAGGCAATATTTGCCAAAGAGTCTGTCATTCCATTTACATCTCTCAGAATGTGAAAAAAGTCAACCTGCTCGAAGTCCTTCATTGTAATTCAGATTCTCTGCATGATTAAATTTAGAACTAAATTATTAAAAAGACCATCTGAATTTAGCATTTTAATCAAGAGTTCAGAATCCCCATAAACTTGAATAGTTTTAATACCAGCCTCCTTTGCCAACTGACATGCCTTGAGTAGACTGTAACTCTCAGCTTGATTGTTAGACATTTTACCAAGCCCACAACTGAACCTTGTTTCTATCAGCCGATTAGACGAAATTATCAACCCCCCAGCTCCAGTTAACCCGGGATTTCCCTTGGACGTGCCATCGAAAAAAATACAAGCACAGGGAGAATTTGTCCACTGAAGTAGAAAATCTTACTTACTGCAGCGAATTCGCCAGGATGGGGGGTAGCTTGGTTTACATGAGATCATTTTTCGATTGACTTAACTGACTAGAGACTTTCCAAGTCACGCGCAACTTTCAACTGGCAGACCTGACGGGGAAAAGAAGTTTTGAGCCAATTCTGTGAAGAGCGATTTGGTTTTTGAAACTACTTGGACAGAAGTCGACGACTTGCCATTGAATATCCATTCATTCCATGAAAGCCACAGCGACCACCATCTCATTTTTGGGATTACAGGCCAAATTTTTTCCCACTCAACATTTTTGTCCAAACTGTCGAGATTCTGATCTTGTCTCCATTCAAGCCAAGAGGAGAAGAGAGAAGATACAGAGCTATGAAGAGATACCGAAACAGAAAGGCCCTGTAAAACCAACTCCCAAACATGTTGAGAAAACTCACAATTGATGAAGATATGGTCAGATGTTTCCTCAGCAATATTGCAAAAACAACATCTAAAAGGCCAATTGAAACCACGCCTTTGCCAATTTTCTTCAGCCATAACGATTTTGTGCAGAAGGAGCCAGGTAAAATTTTTTACCTTAGGGAGACAAGGAGAGGACCACACTGCCTTCCAGATTGCTGAAGAAAATCAAGGAACAAGGGACGATTGGAGAGCAGATAAACCAAGACCAACTATGTATTTTCCTGTACGATCCCACCCCCAAACATCTGTGTGAGAGCAATTAATCGGAGCCATACCAGTTAAATGCATAATCAACAATTTCTGTTGAGAAATTAGATGAACCAGAGTCTCAAGAAAGACCCAACCAACCCAATTCCCATCTCTATCCCATGTAAAAATATCAGCCAGCCTGAGGAACCCTTTATTAGAGAGCCAAGCCTTTATCTCAAACAAAGAATTAATTGAAGAGAGAGGAAGATTTCCTAAGATATTATCCTCCCACAGTAGAGTCTTTTTCCCACTTCCTAGAATTCTATAAAGATGAGACTGAATGTTATCGAATCCTTTTCTACAAAGGTTCCAGATTGTTGTTACTATGGGGGAATTGGCTATCTTAATATTTATCAATGGGCCTCCCTTTAAATATTTCTTCCAAAAGATCTTGCTGACTGGATGATGTTTATCTGAGTACAACTGTCATATAAGCTTCCCTCCTAGAGCCATATTAGCCATCTCAGGATCTCGGATTTGCAAATTGCCCTCCAAAATGGGTCTTTTGAGGGTTTCCCAACTAACTAAATGCATCTTCTTTTGGTTACCTTTGCCACCTTCCCAAAGAAAATCTCAAAGAAGTTTGCAGATTTGGGTTGAAATGGACTTGGGGGAAAGAAGTAAAGAAAGCTGGAAGATAGGGAGGGATGAGAGAATAGACTTTATCAAAATCAATTTTCCCGCTTTAGTTAACCAATGCTCACCCTAGGAAATAATTTTAGATTTGATTTTTCTAATCACATCCAACCAAAGGGAAGAATGACTAGGTCCCAAAGTTAGGGGAAGCCCCAAATACTTGATTTTATCCCACTTTTCGAAGCCAGGAAAGCCCAAAAAATGAGTTATTCTATGCAGAGATAGATGATCTATGTTCCATCCATATACAACACTTTTACTTTTATTAATCAAATCACCAAAGATTGAACAGAAATTTTGTAGAATAACATTGAAAGTCCAAGCAATTATGAGGGAAGCCCCTCCCAATAAAAGAGAGTCATCACCAAAATGGGCATGATTTATGGGATCCACTCCACTAGCAATCTTCATTCTGGGAAGAGATCCAACAACCATTTCAGTAGAAAGTTTTCTGCTTAGCACTTCTGTCATCAAAATATACAGAAAGGGAGACAAGGGGCACCCTTGTCTCAGCCCTCTAGAAGCTTGAAAGAAATATGCCGGCCTTCCGTTTATAAGCGGTGAAATCTAGGGCCTATTACTGAAAGCTTTAATCAAAGCAACGAAATTTGCACTAAATCCAAAAGAACTTAAGACTTGATAGAGGAAGGAGAGCTTGACTCGATCAAAAGAATTTTTCATGTCTAACTTGATCAGCATGCCTTTCTCCTTTCTTTGAAAATTGGAGTGGAGGGCGTCTTGAACTTGGATCACATTATCCAATAAGTGTCTTCCTTTGACAAACCCTCCTTGTATAGGAGAAATTAAAGCTCCTAGCAAAGGTTTCAATCTATTAGCTAAGAGTTTGGCCAAGATTTTATAAGAATCATTACAAAGGGAGATGGGTCAGAATCTATCAAAAGAGGCAGGATTTACTTCCTTATGAATCAAGGCTACAAAGGTAGAGTTAGTGTTCCCTCCTACTTTGGCTTGTTTAAGGAAAGTTGAGATCATCTGAAGGAGGTCATATTTGATTATATTCCAACATAAACGGTAAAAATGGATAGAGAATCCATCCGGCCCAGGGGCCTTATCTGGCTCCATAGCCCAAATGACTTCAACGACTTCTTTCTCAGAGAAGGGCTTCAGAAGTCCTGCATTGTCTTCTTGACTTACCAGTGAAGGAATATTAGAAAGAAATTCATAATTCAACATTACATCAGTATTACCATCATCATGGAACAAAAGCTGGAAATGCTCATTTGCAGCTGATTGCAATTACACTTGACCTTTTATTACCTCGTCCTCAGAAGCACAAATCTCTGATATATGGTTGCGAGAGAGTCTTGACCTGCATTGCTGATGAAAATAGGCAGAATTTTTATCCCCTGCAAGCAACCAAAGGCTACGAGATTTAAGCCTCAAATGACCTTCCTCTTTACGAAAGGAAAGGGAAACTGAAGATTGCACAGCCTGTTCAACAACTATTTGAGACTGAGAAATTACATTCTTCTCCATATTCAGTTGAATATCAGCTAGAGCCTGAACTGACTCTACCCTACTTCTCGATGGGTTTTTTATGGGCGTTTTAATCCATCTTTTCAATGCAACTTTGATAAGCTTCAATTTTTGTTCCCAAACAAAGCTGGGAGACCCGTCAATGAATTGTGACCATACTTGGGAAATTAATTCCCCAAAACCATCCCTTTCAGCCCAAAGAGGACTGAACCGAAAAGGTAAAGGGCCGAGATTTTCTTCTCTTTCCAAAAGAAGAGCAATTGGGTGGTGATCTGACGTGAGATTTGGTAGAATTAGAGAGGAAAGAGAACTATCATCTAACAAGGAACTTTGGACTAAGAAACAGTCCAAACGAGCAGAAATTCAAACCAATCCCACTCTATTATTTGTCCACGTGAAACACCCTTTCTTGGGCTTAAGATCTAGAAGATTGTAAGCATGAATGAGGGAGTCAACCATTTCATGAAATGGATCCTTACCAAGGTTTCCGCCATGCTTATCCTTGAGCTCCAGAACAATATTGAGGTCGCCTGCCACGACAATATTTCTGAGAGCATGATTTTCCAAGTAATTTGACAGAGTTTGCCAGCAGAATTTTTTCTCCAGATGGTTTACCGGAACATAAAGATTGAAAAGAGTGATAGTAATCTTACTCATCATGTGCTGTAATTCAGAAAAAATCCAATGTTGAGTTGAATATGAGGAAAGAAGGAGAAAATTATCCTCTAACCATAAGGTAACGAGCCCACCAGAAGTGCCCTAAGCGCTTACAGCCAACCCAACATTTTTTTTATCTATTTCGCCCTACTTAAATATAGAAGAGATTCCTCTTCTATATTAGTTTCTTGAAGCAAGAGGATGACTGAAGGATTCATTTTGAGCAGATCTTTGACTGCTTCAGCCTTAAAAGGGTTCCCCAGACCCCTACAATTCCAAGAATTGATCTGCATTATTTACTCGAGGGGACGAGAGTAGCTCCACCCTTCGGAGGCCTGTTTCGCTTGCTTCTACCAAATGACAACTCAATAGTAGGCTGGCTCCTATGCATCGTAAGCCTCTCAACTTATTCCTCTCTTATTTCCTTTCGAGATTTCCTTCCAAACTTTTTAGCAAATTGCCCATGATCTTCCGAGGAGCCGTAAGACTCAACTTTCTTCTTAAGCACATCAACATAAGAGGGAGAAATTGGAAGTCTTATGGGTGATAAATCCTAGGAACAAGCCTCTTCCCTAGGAGAATCAAGACAGGCTGGCTCAAGCTCACTGATAACTTTTACTTCTTCAATATTTCCTAAAAAATGCTTAAATTCACCTTCTTCCATATTTAATATAGAATGTTGAATTTCACCTTCTTCAACAATAGGAAAGGACTATTCCTCAACAAAGCTTAAAACCTCGAAAGGATTTGAAGAGACCGAGTCCTTTCCAACCTTCAAAGGTAATGTAGAATTCTTCACATCAAACTTGATTCCAGTCCCAACATAACCCTCTTTTTATTTATCGGTTTAGAAGAACCTGATTTCTGAGCTTGCTTCCATAGGTTGGGCTTATATGAAACTAAGGCTTCTTCAGTTTTTTTCTTACAATTGCGAGAAAAGAGTCTGTATTCATGGCAAAACCGGCACTTGAAAGGGAGTTGTTCATAATCAAGTTCTTGAAAATGAGACCAATCAACAACATTAAGTTTGATTGCCTCAGGCAACCCAATCTCAAGATCTACCTCAACACAAATTCTGGCACAAGAATATTGGTCTTTCCTTTCTACCCTGTCAATGTATTTTTCGAGCGTGTTCCCAATAGATTCCAAGGATTTGGAATTCCAACAATGAAGGGGGAGATGGGGAAGCCTAACCCAAACATGAACAATAGAGGGAACATCCTGGGTTGGGTCAAAATCCGGTGTCCATTTATTCAAATAAAGGCCATAAGGACCCATAAAATAAGGGCCATTTCGGAATATAAGGTCTCTATCATCTACTGATTCAAAGACAAAATTGTAATAACCTTGGGTTCCTCCCAATCCTGCCCCATAGAAAACGCTATGGAATTTCCCTTCAATTCCCAAAATTGATATTTTTATATGGACCCTGCTTCATAACAGCATTCTGACCAGCGACAATCTGAAGAGGAAAGGTTGGGAAGGGCCTTCACGCTGCCCTCTGTGCAATCGGGCTGAAGAAACTGCCGAGCACCTCTTCATCATCTGCTATTTCACTAAAGAAGTATGGAGGCTTATGATAGGATCCAGCGCTGAAAGACTGCCAAAATCAGTAATGGAGCTTATAAGCAGCTGGAACTCTCTTTCTCCTTTCAATCTGAGCAAAAAAAATCTCCTTAAGCTCACGTGGATGTGCACACCCAAATTTTTGTGTTGGAAGATCTGGCTAGAGAGGAACAACATAATTTTTAAGGAGGAAAGCAGACTCCCTCCTCAAGTCGCTATTAAAGCTCGGACCATGATACCAGAAGCTCTAAGCACTAAGCATTCCATTAAAAATTCGACTACCCTCTCTCCTGAAGAAGATCGCTGGCTTAGGGTGTTCAATCTGAACCAGCAAACCATTGAAGCAATCAAATCTCCTCAAAAGACAAACTGGTAAATCAGGTTGAATGAACAGGAATTGATTAAGTGGAGGTTATCCCTCGATGAATGGTGCCTCTGCTTTGACGAGGCCTCGAAAGGGAATCCCGATCAAGCTGGAGGAGGAGGAATCATCATTGAGCCCTCTGGCAAACTCCACCTGTCCTATGCATGAGGCCTAGGATACGCCTCCAACAATCATGCTGAGTATCTGGCGCTGTGGAAGGGCCTAAACCAAGCAAGGAAGCTGAACATCTAGAAGCTTACTATCTTTGGCGACTCCAGGCTAATTGTTAAAGTATTACTCACTAAGAAGGTGCCAACGGATATTAACCTTGCCCAAACATACAGGAAAGTCCTTCTCCTTCTGACGCACTTTAGAACTTACAAGGCTTATCACGTGCTAAGGAATCTCAACAGTCTAGCGGATGCTGAGGCCAACCGGGGCACTTTATTGAGCAAGAGCCAGCTAATTGTCAATGGAGAAACTTCAAATCTCCCGCTTCCCAAAAGCTAAGGCTGCATTAGTCTGCCTCATCACGTGGGCATCTCAACAGCAATTGCAGAATCTAGGAAGATATGATCTAGCACAGTATTTTCCATGTGTGTAAAGATGGAGATGAAGCTCAGTATAGTAGTTTTGAATACGCATTGTAAAGGCCTTGGCAGCCCCTTTCCCAGTCTTAAATTAAAATTTTAACCGTTTTCGTAAAAAAATAAAAATTATTGATTGCATTATAATTATCATGGTATTTTTACTGTGAAGTATCTTATATTGTTTTCTTATTAATCTTGGGTAGGTTATATACTATGTGGATGCTTGAATGGTTATTGGCAATCTGTCGTCACATCTCAAGGAGATGTTTTCAACACTTTTTATATTTATCTTGTTACATGTGTTAGCTAAGGGTTACCTAGCCATAAGGTTGGTTTCTTCCTTAGTCGTTGCAGCCTAAAATAATGAGAAAGGAAAGGGAGACTATGGTGTTAGGCACCATAGTCTTGTTCCCCTTACTAAAGCATGAAATATAATAATATGCTTGATCTAAGGTATAACTATGGTCTTGCGCAAGGTGTAAAGGAATGAGGTTATAAATGTTTGAATCAAAAGTTATCAGACTTGAGAGCTATGGTGTTTATACCATAGTCTAAATTTACTTATGATAATACTATCGTCGAGATGTTATAAAACAATGTTTTGGCCATGCGATAACTTGGGAGGTACAAGGTTATGATTTGGTTTGACTTACACATTAAGGTTTTGTCTTGGCTGCGAGTTGACAACGCAACCATGTTTTTAAGAACTCGTCTGAGATTTACCTTCACCTTTGGATTTCCAGCTTCCACATTCCGCGAGCAGGCTCTGGGTGCAGAAATCCCAAAATACTTACCTTTAACCTTTAGCTCCCCGCTTTCCTCCTTCCGCATTTCGATGCGGGTTCCCGGACACATAGACGCTTAAGTCAAATGCATTCTGACTCTGTAACTAGGCTTCTAGCCTCCATGAACTTAAGCAAAATGCATGGCAAACCAAGAAGCATGTGCAGATGTAAAATGCAGGAAAGTATAATAGCAGTAAACTCTACTTGAATATTTAGCAAGCTTTCAACACATTCATAATAATTCCTAGGAAAATACAATGCAGAAATAAAAATAACCTGAGAATACTTATCTTGAAGATGAAGTTGCCCCGTAACTAGCTATGTCGCTGCAACATTCCACCCCAACCATAGGCCAGTTGTGTTTATCAATCTCTCAACACAACTTCCACCCTCGAGTTGGGCATGATTTCCATAAGGAACTAGGGAACAACAGGCTCACACATAGCCAAAACACATCAAAACACAACCAATCCAACCTACAGTTGGGTTTACCAGGATATCCAGCCAAGCCAACAAACCGTTGGGTTTATCGGGCTGCTAAGGCACTGATTCACACATGGCCAAATTCACATTAAGGTTTAGCCAAGCCAACTGACAGTTGGGTTTATCAGGTTGTTCAACAAAGCCAACACACCGTTGGGTTTATCAGGTTGTTCAACCAAGCCAACACACCATTGGGTTTATCAGGCTACTTAGGAAGTGATTCGCACATAGCCAAATGCATCTCAAGACTCATCCAAGCCAACTAACAATTGCGTTTATCAGGCTGCTAAGTCAGTGGAAAGGAATAATTTCTAAGCTACTGAGCTCATTCATCGAGCTAGGGAGACCTCCAAAAGATCTATCTAGCCTGGCATCCACAATACCTACACAACCAACATAAGGAAATATCCCCTTCTCTGATACATAGTACCTAAGGCCATACCTTCCCTTCTAGTGCTCTTCAGGGTGTGCATTGAAGATTCACTAGCCCCTATTATCTTTTCGTGAGGTTACTCTCTACACTAGGTTTATCAAGCCAATTATGCGTCTCTTCCACTCCTACGTCTTGCATACAGTTCAGACCCAAACCAGGGTATGCATAACAACAAACCAGAAGGTGACACAACAAAACATGGTTCCACTTGGTAACACAGATAACTAGGGTTCCATACCACTCTATAATACAGAGAAACGAGGTTCTATCCAAGGATAGATGAAGAGATACATGACAGAACGAGAAACTAACACCTCTCCTAGCTCTTGTTGCATCTGCGGGATGAAAACTCTCTGCGTGAGGGTAGGGATCAAAAAATGAATTGATGGTCCAACAAATGTTCTGCATGCATGAGGATAGTGGAATGGGCATGCATTCCTAGTGATTTCTTTCCCCATAAGCAAGAATATGGTTTCCCCTAGGCTGTAGATTTGCTCAGGCACGAAATCGACTACCATGCCTCTCTCTTTGCCCAAGGCATTAACTGCCCCAACCAACTTTTGGAAGAATTGAATGATTGAGTGTAGAGGTCAAAAATGGTAGTTGAGAGATTGAGGGTTCTCCCCTCGACATATGGCTTAACCTATTGGATCAGGGGTTTGACCATCTCCCCCGCCTATTCCTTGTGAAATCATGCCCCCATCTCTTTCATTGCAGTGCATAGCTAGTTGTCGAAATTTTATTAAATTGCATATTTACATGATATCTCAAAATATACTGTGCCTGATTAGCACTACAACCATTGGCATCGATATTGATCGTCGATACACAAAACACCAAATCGATGGCAAGGCCTTGGCCTTGAGCTCCTCGCCATGGTTTAATAACAATATTTACATCATGTACAATTTCAATACTATGGGCTCAAAACCGGGGTGTTACGTTTCCCTCCCCCTTCATTGGCACTATCCTCAATGCTATGCAATTGAACAAAAATGGATGTGTCACTCTCATGGCATCCTCCAACTCCCACATAGAATCATCAAGACCGTAGTGCTTCCACTACACCTTTATCTATCCAACGGCTCGGTTTCGAAGCACTGTGACCTTCTTTTCAAGGATGTGCAATTGCTCGGTTTGGAACTTTCCCTCGGGTTCCACCTAAATCACATCCCAATTATTCACATGGTTAGGATCATGTATATATTTCTTAAGCAAATAAACATGAAAACATTATGAGCTCTAGTGCTAGCAAGAAATGCAAGTCTATATGCAACTGGCCCTATTCTTTCAAGCACTTCAAATGGGCCACAATATCTAGGTGACAGCTTGGCACAACTCCCAAGCTTCAAGGAACTTTTCCTTGGCCTCACTCTAAGATAAACGTGATCCCCAATACTGAACTCCATCTGCACTCTATGCTTATCTGCATAGCTCTTCTGTCTATCTTGGGCTGCTTTCAGGTTCTTCTCGATCTTTGCAACCTATTGTTCCATTTCCTTAAGCAATTCTGGACCAAGCACAATCTTGTTCACTGGATTGTCCCGAGTCCTTGTTGTCCTACATCTTCTTCCATGCAAGGCCTCATATGGACTCATTCCCAATGATGCTTGTTGTTCGTTATTATATACAAATTCTACCAAGTGTAAATAATCCTCCCACTTGGTCGGTTTGTCCATTACATACATGTGAAGCATGTCTTCAAGCACCTGATTCACTCTCTCTCTCTCTTTTCCCATCAGTTTGGGGATTGTAGGTAGTGCTAAAGTTCAGCTTTGTACCCAAATATGCAGACAGACCCTTCCAAAAATTGGAAGTAAACTTGGTATCTCTGTTAGAAATTATTTCCCTAGGCAATCCATGCAATCTAAAAATTTCTTTCATGAAATTTTTTGCAATGGCATCATCTTTATATGTGGACTTAATCGGTATGAAATGTGATGCCTTCGTTAATTTGTCCATCAAAACCATGATGGAATCATGTTGTCTCATAGTCATTGGCAATCCTGTAATAAAATCCATGGAAATGACTCCCCATTTCCATTCCGGGATTGGTAAAGGTTGCAATAAGTCTGTGGGGTGTTGATGCTCAGCCCTCACCTACTGACATTTCATGCACTTACAAATATAGTCAACAATGTCCTTTTTCATTCTTGGACAAAAATACTGCTTTATGGTTGTAGCAATTGTTTTCTGATATCCTCGGTGACCAGAATATGGAGTTTGATGGATCTCATCCATCACAATTCTCCTCAAGTCTGCCACATTTGGAAAATAAATTTTATTCTTATAAATAAGAAGTTCATCTTCTTCCAATTTATATTCCTCGCACTTCCTTTCAAGGCTTTGCTGTTGCAACTCGTCCTTTATCTGTATGTACATTTCATCCTCATCAATATGGTTAATAATTTGCTACCTCAAATCTCGTTGGCAAATACTAAGAGATGCCACATGCATTTCATGTACCTTCCTGCTGAGTGCATCAACCACCTTGTTTTCTTTTCCCTTTATGTGTTTGATTTCAAAATCAAATTCACACAAAAATTCCAACCATCTACCTTGTCTAGCATTTAAAGTTGGCTGATCAAACAAGTATTTCAACAAGTTAGCTAAAAATACCTTATAAAACTTTGATAAAATCATAAAATTCTTCAACAATAAAGAATGCCTTTAAAACTTTCCCATTTTTTTGACAATGGATCAACCAACTTATTAGAATATGTAAAAAAAATTAAATAAAAGAAGCCAATAAATATAACAACATTTTTTCATATTTTTGGATTAAAAAAAATCTAAGCGAAGTTATTTCAATGCCAATCATTATCAATTCAATTTTGATTTTGATATAAGTGTGTTTATGGGACTTGAATGTTTCTATAAATCTAATTTCGATATAAATGAGTTTATGGAACTTATGCAATGTTACTGTAACTTTGATTTATTTATTTATTTTTATAATAATTAATATATTTTATCTTTATTCATAAAAAAATATTTTAAATAATAAAATTATTATAAATAACTTTTGTTTTCTAAATCACAACAATTTTTACTTTATTAATTTTATATTTTTTTTTGACAAATTCTTTTTTTGGTGAAACAACCTATTTTTACTAACAATATAAATTTCTTTGACAAATTCATATATAATGAGATAATGTTGAATTGTTTGAATAGATCAGATTTATAGGATCCTCATACTAAACTTAAACTTTAAGGATCACTAGATATTACAATTTTGACAAATTCATGTATAATGAGATAATGTTGAGTTGTTTGAATGGATGAGATTTCTAGAATTTTCATACATTAAATATTATAATTTTTATAAATGTTGAAATAATGTAACTTTGAGAAAGAAATCTTAACATAAAATATGTGAAAATTTTATATTGTGTATTTATAATATAGATAATTATTGTAAATAAAAAATGAAAATGATATAAAAAATGTCATTAATATTTTTTTTGGTTAGCTAATGGGAAGAACTCTTGACTAGCAGGTTTGCCATTGGCTAAGTTATCACGAACAAGGGCATCTAAGCCGTCAAAATCACCCAAGGATCACACCCGGCCTGGACTGCACCAACCCTTAACATGGTTGGATTTTTGGTATCTGTGGGTTTTGAACCAGCGACCTTTCAGCTTAGGGGGCGTCTTAACCATACCCCTCCACCAACAGTTCTACATCTCACGAATAAAATTGTCGTCAATATTTTTTCGTGTAAGTCTGCAATGTATTAACTAGTCAAACAAAAAAAAGTACGGAATGTAGCATTATGGACAACTGAGTGGGGTGGTCTAAACCTACCACCCCAATTCGTCAAAAAAAGAAAACCCATCAGTATTTGCAAGATAAGGCACAATAACCCATTCAACAGATGGGGCCTGATGCAAATTTAACATGGCATACAAGCCTAACATTAATTATAAAAAAGACACAATAACCCATTCATAAGATCGGGGGTTGTACCAAAGTTTACATAGCAAGTATGTTCATAAGAAAACCATAAAAGCAGTAACATGCAAAAACTAGATATAAACCAAAACTACCATTGTAGTGAAAAAACTAAAAGAGCCAAGAAAATTGCAGAGAGTCACTGGGTAGTGGCAGCAGGTTCTGGAGTCTCCTGGATTTCTTCAAGAATCAAATAGGCTTCGTAGAATTCCTCATCCGTAGACAGTTCACTCAGCTTGATAGGAAGAGGAGTAGTTTTGCAAACTCGAACATCAAGATCACGTACCCGTTTGTGTTGCAGTTGAGTAATTGTGGACGGTGTCGGGAAAGTGACAGACGAAGAATGAGGCGTAGCAGGAACCGAGCCCATATTCATAGACCCCGTCGAAACCGCCGAGATGTTACCGATACCACCTTTGCCCGCCGTGCCAAGCCCCAAAGCTAATTTCTTCCATGCAGTCATCACATCTCTGTGAGTGAGTAAATTGTCTAATTCCAATATCTTGGTCTTTTCCTGTAGGACTAAACTTAGTGTATGATTCCAGGTACCCACCATCTCCTCCATTAGTGAACCCATCATATTCTTTACTATCCAATAGTGGTTAAGGCTTCCTCCTTCGTTTCCTCTAGCTAGGTTTTCATTGACCAACCTATTTTCCCATTCATCTATCAGATTACGGAACGACGTTGAAATCCCATTATCATACCCATCAACCCGTAACATATGCGCTCCCCATTGCGCTCGACCACGGCCATTGCTAGCTTGGCGGGGCGTTCCACGCTGCTAAGACATGATGCAATGGTAATGACGTTCAGTATCAGCGAAAACGGGGAAGCAATAGGAATGTGCACAAGACAAACCATATGAGAGCAAGTCGGACCATAAGTGAGGGATAAAAACCAAAACCAGAGCTCTTATCAGAGGAAGAGACCGCCAAACTTGGGTCGTAAACTTCGTATCCATAGTGATATCTGAAGAAATCTTAACTGCCATTAATGGTGAGTTAAGAGGGCAATGCCCCTTCTAGTTCCTGACTGAGTTGAACCTCACTTTAGCCAGCAGACGAAATGACAGCGGGGTCATTTCTACACACGGCTGGTAAATGCCAATGTCCGCCACCCTTGCGAATGAGTGTCGACTGAGCCTCGTCATTAGTGAACAATTAATGCTGCCTTGGATGGAGGGAAGGGTGACGAGGGTGGAGTGACGTACCTTCCATCGTGGTATTCCCTCGCATGATATTTACATCTCTAGGGTGATGCTTGTCCTCCACGTTGGGGTTGGTTGAAGCCATGGGGGCCCACTTGTCAGCAATGGAGGTGACTGCAAGGTCGTCTACGGTCACAACATTTAAATGCTGATGGTCGCCAACCATACCTGTTGTGGAAACCAAAACCATGCCATCAATTATCAATGAATGCAATGTAGATGGAGGTGGGACATGTTGGCTGATTGATCGTGGTTTTGCCACCAAAGCATTGTAGCACTCAGTTCCACCATTTCCAACAGGACGCTTGTCACCTGCNGCAGTGTAGATGGAGGTGGGACATGTTGGCTGATTGATCGTGGTTTTGCCACCAAAGCATTGTAGCACTCAGTTCCACCATTTCCAACAGGACGCTTGTCACCTGCATCCGAGGACGCTTGTCACCTGCATCCGAGGAAAATTGTCATCAATATTAATACTGTGCTCTCCACTTTTTCAATACCTTGTTATTATTATTAGATATAATGACAACTAACATAATTACTCAAAGTTTTTTCCATAAAACATGAATTAATGACAACTCCAAAATACAATCGACAAACATTATATAATATTTTCAACTTGCTTGTAAAGTGGGTCGCATGTGCTTGTCTCGCCAAAGTATCATAACTCATATGCATGCATAATATGACTATCACTGGAAAATAATAAATGTTTTGGTTATTGAAGGGTTCGTTTGATATAATTACTTATTTTATTAAATTTTGTGATTATTTAAAAGAATTTGAGAAATATTGTATTGATAGTANACTATGACTGAAAAATAATAAATGTTTTGGTTATTGAAGGGTTCGTTTGATATAATTACTTATTTTATTAAATTTTGTGATTATTTAAAAGAATTTGAGAAATATTGTATTGATAGTAGGGAAGTGTTTTATAGTTTAGTATGGAAAAATGTTATAATTTTATGTTATGTAATGTTATAAAGTAATTAAAATTTTTATGTAAATTTATTAAAAAAATGAAAATTTACATAGATTCATTTTAAATAGGAGCTAGGAGCTATCAAGTATGAGAGAGATCTATTTTTTTTTAACGTGTAAAAAATTTAAGGATAAAAAATTTACACTTCAAAAAATTGGATTTTGAGAAATAATCTTTTATTGTAAATGCATACAATATAGCATANGATCTATTTTTTTTTTAACGTGTAAAAAATTTAAGGATAAAAAATTTACACTTCAAAAAATTGGATTTTGAGAAATAATCTTTTATTGTAAATGCATACAATATAGCATAATGGTTTTATTCTTGATAATAGTAACAAATTCACAATAATTAACAATGATTATAAAAACATGTTAATATAATATATAAGAAAGAAGGTTAATAATTATATATTAACATTTGTTAAAAAAAATTATAATGACGATGATGGTGGTTTACATTCACTAAGACCAACTTTGGTGTATCAAATTTTAAGAAAAATAAATGATTTATTGAGTTGTTGTAAAATTTTATTCCTATAAACTTGTATTATTACTTGTCATAGATTTAGATTAAAAAGTTATATTTTAGATGGATAGATTTACATCTCAATTACGTGTAAGATATGATTGACCTTTACAATCTTACCATGGATTTGTATGCTTGTATTATCATAATAATTCGTTCAGATCCATTCAAATAAACATAATAAAATGTATCGATCTTGACTTAAGTTAAAAGTCAAGGTTGCCTCCTATGTGAAAGTAGTAGTTTTTATTAAATTTTATAAATTTATTTGTTTTATTAAAATAATAAATTGAATTTTCCTTTTTGAAAATTGTTAAAATTATGGTGATTTAGATTGTTTTTTTAAATATTAAAAAAATTATAGTAATTATTTTTTATTTTTAAAAGTTTGATATTTCAAAGTTTGTTTTATTAGACATTAATCTTTATCATCATTGTTGTTATTTTGTATTTTGATATTTTTATGCTAATTAAGTATTTACTTTATTAAAATAATTAATAGAATTTTATTTTTTTATAATTATATTAGTTGGTTATTTTGTTTTTTGTTTTTGTTTTTTTATTTTATTAGTCGGTTAAAGAGGGGTAGCGATATTTTCGAGTAAAAAGAAATTATGTAAGATTATATTATGTTTTATTTGTGATTGGCAATGTCATTGACTTGAGATGGGTGTAGTATTAGATGTATAACATGGCATCCCTGTTTTAATAAGTGGTGGATGCTTTACATTTAAGTTTGGGAACATATTTTTATCTAAATTGAGATTTTGATGAGATATTTATGTTACATTCATTTTCATATGTGTTTTGATAATGATATTTTGAATATAAATATCTTTAAAAAAATTGAACCTAAGTCTTTGTATTTTTTATACAGTTTCTTACACAAAAACACAATTACAAATACTACTTAATTTACACAAAAACATAAATACAAACACTTACTTGGGATTTTTAATGTATTCTTTTATTCATGCCATAAATGAATTTAAATAATAGATTTTTCTTTTCTAAATGAACAATAACTTTACTTTTAACTTTTCCTTAATTTCATAAGTTTTTCAAATATAATTTTATATATTTTAAACATTTTATTATCATTATAACATAAAAAGCCTATATCCATAATTTGTGGCTTTTCAATTATCATACAATATTTATTTACAATATCACTCATAAAATACCTAAACACTCTGCAAATTACCTCCTTAATTAATGGTTTTCTCTACAAATTACCTCCTTAATTAATGAAAACCATTGATATGCTTTGTAATCTACTTTTCTATGCCTTAAAAGGAGGACAACCCTACCCAACAAATGTATGAATTAACCTTTTTTGGGGGGCTGTGTAAAAGGTTTTAATTAATTTATTAGAAAACATGAATCATAACTTTGCATTAACACTAACACTCAGTCGTTCGCTGCATGCGCGCCGTGAGAGCTAGGGTTTTGCTGCGTGCGCTGTCCAGCAGCCTCCATGGCTGCTCCTAGGGGAGGGGATTCCCCTCCCTCCCTGGCTATCTCTGCTGAGGAAGCCTTCAGGAGGCTCTTAGCGCCTGCCGGAAAGAAACCAGTGGCCCCATCTATTCCGAAATTCATTAAGAAACTGGAGGCAATACCTGAAATCGCCTTGCTAGAAGAAAAACCCATTAAGATTGCTTTGGCTTTGGCGGAACGTGGTCTGGTCGGGCAGTTCATGGGTTTATGGCCATCCACCAGAACCACTGATGATTGGATTCAAAGAAACTGGAGGCCTCACCTGAAGAACAGCGTGACCTGCTATCCGGTGGGCAGAGGCTTCTATATTTTCGAATTCATCTCCAAAGATGACCAAGATCTCATTTTCCGAAATGGACCTTACTTCATGGGCTCTCAAGGCCTGTATCTCAACCGCTGGACCCCGGATTTTGACTCGAATGTTGCTGCCCCAAAGGGGGTCCCTGTTTGGGTTCGTCTCCCAAATCTTCCAGCGCACTGCTGGAACTCTGAATCTCTGGAAAAAATAGGGAATGGTCTTGGCCGCTACATTGACAAGGCAGACCCCAAGGGACAATAATCCTGTGCAAGAATCTGTGTTGAGGTGGACCTTGAGGCTGGTCTTCCAGAAGCAATCAAGATCTCTGTGGGTTCCTGGCAGCACTATCAACAGTTGGATTATGAGCAGTTGCCCTTCAAATGTAGACACTGCCATGAGCATGGACATTTTCAAAGAAACTGTCCCAAAAATCAACAAGGGGAAGAAACAGAAGGATGGAAAAGAGTCAAGAAAGGGAAAGCAGCCCCAAAAGCTCAAGAGAAAAGACCAGGAACCGGTTTGCAAGCCCATAACCCTAATCCAGGCAGTAAAGGGTCGTCCTCAGAAGGAACCAATCCTGTTCAGGCGTCAAACTCCAAATCAGCAACCCCTCCTCACCCCTATGTTGTTGAAGGAACTCCAGCAATAGTAAGAAATAGCTCCGGACCTTCTTTGGCAGAACCCATTGAACCGGGAGAAATCCCCCAGCAGCCTGTCTCAGAAATCCCTGCCGTCATCTCTGATGACATCCCCCTTCTCGCCTCTGATCCTAACAGACCCCCCTTCACCCCTGTAGGAGAGCATTCGAAGATCATCAGCCAGGAGGAGGATCCATCTAACCTAGACTCTGACCAAGGCAGTTACTCTGATGAAGGAGCCTCGGAATCCAGCAGCTCACATGCAACGCCCTTGAGATCCACCAGAGGACGAAAATCAAAGAAAAAGCACAGAGAAGAGAAGTCCTTTCAGGATGTAGCCGAAGGAACTCAGAAAACTCTGACAAATATGATCAGCACTAGATCGAAGCAAGGCCAGGCCTCCAAAGGGGCCTCCCCCCCCAAGAAAGTTTAAATGCGTTATGTCTCCTAGAACCGCAGAGGTTTAGGCTCCAAAACGAAAGAAGAGGCACTAAAAGACAGCATCATAATAAACAAGCCGGATATTCTACTAATTTAGGAGACAAAAATGGAGGATTCAATCCTCTATCACGCAGGACACTCCTTCTGGAAAAAGGGCCCTGGGAAAGCAATAAGTTCAAAGGGGGACTCAGGAGGAATAACCACTTTCTGGGACTCTGCCAAATCTGAGCTGGCTAATGAAGAAAGTAGCGATCACTGGGTTTTCACTAATTTTCTCCACCGGGACTCTGGTCAGCAAGTAAGTCTCTTCAATATGTATGTTCCTACTCTCTATTCTGAAAAAACGTAAATGTTGGGATTCCATTGACTCGTTTCTAAGCTTGCACAATCCCAGAAACATCATCATTGCAGGGGATCTCAACGTCACCCTGGTCGCTGAAGAGAAGAAAGGTGGTTCTCCAGTGTTAGAATAATCAACCCATAGTTTACCCACTTAGACATTAATTCATTTATTTTTGTCTTATTTGCCTAGTTCATGTGTCCCACCTTGTGCAAGTTGCTAATTGCCTATCCATAGAGGTCAAACTTGCCATATCTGACTCATGTAGCTCTTGGGAAAGCCTTAGGAATCAAATCTACTTTATTCCTGGCCTCCTAGGCGCCTATCTGCATTTTCTGCTTTATTGCCTGCTTTTTCAGTGTTTTAAGGCACATGGGAAAGCTAGACTAGGTGAGGTGAACTTGTTTTTTGTCCTACACATCTTCCTCTCTTT
>LPNX011038717.1:56625-69833 GCA_001517045.1 Pseudotsuga menziesii
CTCCAAATGAAGACCCTTTAAACCCTCTGGACCACCCCTTTGACCTCATTCCTCCCTTGATTCAATAGGCTGATATCCATCTTCTTACTGCCCCCATCTCCTTAAAAGAACTAAAGAGAGCCCTGTTCCGAAAGAAGCCTGATAGCGCCCCTGGCCCTGACGGATTTACGACCAGATTCTACACAAGTTGTTGGGATATTATTAAATTGGACCTGTTAAGGATGGTGAGGCACTCTCAAACCACCTGCAGGATTGGGGGAAGCACTAATTCTACCTTTTTAACTTTAATTCCGAAAGAAAAGGGAGCCACTTCCTTCTCCAGATTCCGCCCAATCTCCCTCTGCAACCTAAGTTACAAGATAATAACAAAAATAATCGCTAATAGGCTTAAAAAAATTCTCCCCAGAATCATCCCGGAGAATCAAGGGGGGTTCATTAAAGGGCGAAAGATTCAAGATAATATCCTCCTGGTTCAAGAGGCTATCCACTCAAGCTTCCAGAATAAAGAAGAAGGAATGGTGATAAATCTTGATCTCGCCAACGCTTTTGACAGGGTCAGACACGATTTCCTCTTCTTAGTCATGAAGAAACTTGGTTTCCCGCCTCAATTTATCAACTGGGTGCAAGGCTGTATCAGCTCCCCGTGGATAACTCCCCTAGTTAATGGCAGATCCACTAACTTTTTCCAAGCTTCCAGAGGGCTCCGACAGGGCTGTCGATTATTGCCCCTCCTCTATGCCATTCAAGCCTCCGTCCTAAGCTTTCAATTAATTTCCAGTAAGCAGAAGAACCTGCTCTCAGGAATCCAGTTGGCCTAAAAGGTAAAAGACATCAACCATGCTCAATTCGTGGATGACACGATCCTTTTAGGTGGAGCTAGCATCTTCTCAGCAAAACAATTTAAGAAAGAGCTTGAAGCTTATAAGCTGGTCTCAGGAAGAAAAATCAATCTTCAAAAGAGTAAGATATATGGTTGGAATTGCTCAGTAAAGGAACTTGGGGAGATAGCCAGAATTCTAGGCATGGAAGTTATGCATGACTGGGACTCCTTCATCTACTTAGGCGTTCCAATCCTTAAAAAGAACATGAGAGCAACTCAATGGTCTCCCATAATTAACAAATTTAAGAACCGAATCCAAAATTGGGGCTCCAACTGGTTAAATCTTGCAGGCAAAATAGTGCTGCTCAAATCAGTGCTAATGAGTATTCTGATTTATCAAAACTCCATGCTGCTCGCTCTGGTCTCTATCTTGAAACAAATGGAGACACTGATAAGAAAGTTCCTTTGGGAAGGAGGCAAAGGGAACCTCCATCAAATCCATCTGGTTAGCTGGAATAAAATCCAAATGCCTTATAAGGAGGGAGGCCTTCAAGTCAGAGATCCGGCAAGACAAAACCTGGCCATGGGGGCCAAAATTCTTTGGAATCTCGTTTCTGGAAAAGAAAGTTGGAGCAAAAAAGTTCTAAGGAGGAAATACTTCCCAGGAAAAAGACTAAGATGTCTGGATAGCCCAACTCCTCGCAAGAAAGGCTCACCCATCTACAAGCTCTGTCTTAATGTCCTTCATCACGTCAAAGCTAATCTCCATTGGATCCCTGGAAATGGGAAGGAAATTAAGTTGTGGGAAGATTCCATCATGGGAGATCAACCCCTGGGAAAAAATACTGGAATCAGGAATATCAAGGCCTGGGCGCATGATAATAACATAGAAACTCTTTGGGATATCTCAAGTTGGGAGGAAGAAGGAGACTGCATCTGGAAGGATTGGCATTTTGACAATCTCCCATACTGGATAAATGAAGAAAAGGACTATTTAGTTCAAATTCTCCAAGGGAAAGCGCCCATAGCCAAGCACAACAAAGACAAAAGAGGATGGGGCCAGCGTTTAGGAAGATACACAGCCGCAGAAGGATACAAATTTTTCCTCTCTGTGCCTTACGCTGCCCCAAACCGAGCAAGTTGGAATTTTATTTGGACCCATCTGTTTGTTCCAAAGATTGACTTCTTCTGCTGGACAACTGCTCATAAAAGTATTCTGACAGGGGACAATTTAAAGAAAAGAGGAATGGAAGGACCGTCAAGATGCCCTCTATGCTGCTCAGAGGAAGAGACAATGAACCATCTCCTGATAACCTGTCCCTTTTCCCAAGAAATCTAGAAAGAGGTCCTCCTCCTGAATCTAGAGGATCTCGCTATCCCTTCTTCTATTACTGACCTGTTTTCCTCCTCGGCCAACATCTCTCCCTTTGATCTCCATAAAAAAAACCTTCTTAAATCAATCTGGATGTGGGCCCCTAAAGCAATTTGCTAGAAGATTTGGCTGGAATGTAATAGCCGAGTTTTCAGGGATGAGGAAAACTCAAGCGTCAAGATTGCAATCAAGTGCAAGGCCCTCCTAGGGGAATTATCGGAAGCTAAGAGCCAGCTCAAGAACTCCAGAGATCTGGATCCCCAAGAGGAAAGATGGTTGTCTCAGTTCCATTGTCCTGATCCTATTCCCAATGCTTCCATTGCCAGCCATGCCAAATGGGAAATCCGTCTAGAAGAAAATGATTTCCTAATTTGGAGATCCAAACTAAAGAAAAGCTTCCTATTTTTCGATGGAGCCTCAAAGGGAAACCCAGGGCTAGCAGGAGGAGGAGGGGTCCTCCTTTCATATGAGAATTCTATCTTAGCCACCTATGCCTGGGGGTTAGGAACAATGTCCAACAATAAGGCAG
The DNA here is from genome assembly GCA_001517045.1 of Pseudotsuga menziesii. Lineage (NCBI taxonomy): Eukaryota > Viridiplantae > Streptophyta > Pinopsida > Pinales > Pinaceae > Pseudotsuga > Pseudotsuga menziesii. The sequence continues at coordinate 59,347 of LPNX011038717.1, forward strand.
AGGCGCTGGCCTTATGGAAAGGCCTCGGGCAAGCCCAAGAAAGAAACTTAGACTCGCTAGTGGTGTTTGGAGACTCGAAATTGATCATCCAAGCCTTGAAGACCAAACGTTTGCTGACCAACATCTATTTAATTTCAATCCTCAAAAAAATCCTCTTGTCAGTCTCAAAATTCAAGGAAATCTCTTTCTTCCACGTACTGTGTGGTCTCAATAAGCAGGGAGACCTGGAGGCCAATAAGGCTGCATTGTTACGTAGAAGCGTCCTGGTCGTCAATGACAATGATTATTATTGCAATATTCCCTAACTCTTTTCAGAATCGGCGTGGGAAGCGCATTTGGGAGGTCCTCGATCTATTAAGTCAATTCGATTTTTTCTCTGGGACAGCTTTGAGTGCTCTAGAGACTTCTGCAGGTTTCTAGAGGCCGTGGATAGCACTAGGCGTCCCCCAACGCTGAAGAAGTCCACCAGCATTGGAAAGAACTCTCCAGTGATCAACGATCTCTCAAGAACGATCTTCAGAATTCAAACGGAGGGATGGACCACGTCCAAGTTGTTGTCTACTCACACTTCAAAGAGGCTGCCAATTTTACAGGAGACTTTGGGAAGCGATTCTCTGCGTTGGAGACAGCAGTTAACAAGATCATGGAGAATTTTAATGTCAAATATAGATATCCCCCATTCTCCTCATCCCCTTAAGCTTTGCTTTCTGATCTCTCATGCTGTAATCTTCGTTTTCAGAATTTTTGAGTCGTCCAGCTATGTAAGCCACTATGGAACTCATGAGATTGTCAATTTGTTCATGAATAATGACTGCAAAAGCCCAGCTATCACTGTAATACAACACCCGGTGGCTTCTTCACCGGTCTTTAATTAATCCTCCCATATGTTATGGTCTAAAAAAAAACACTAACACTCAAATTAATAGGGTTGAGAGATTAAACCTTACACTTTTCACATGGAAAAGTAAATGTCACAAACCTTTAATTTCAAAGACAGCATTGTAAAATCTTTTTCTCCCCCATCTGGTAGCAGGTTACATTCTTACATTTGGACCGGTACACTACCTAGGAAAATTGGATGTTTTGCTTGGCTGGTCTTGAGGGATAAAATCCTAACCTGGGATAACCTCCAGAAACGAGGATGGAATGGTCCGAGTATATGTGCTCTCTGCAACGTTGATGAGGAGTCTGTTCAGCATATTTTTTCACATTGTACTATTTGGAAGAATGTCCTTTCTCTCATTTGAGATCAGTTCCACATTACTCCACCTTCATGGTCAGATAATCTTAGCATGTTTTTGGGAATTTGGATTGCTATTTTTTCTAAGCACTCTGCTTGCTGCACTATTCCTTTCCACAATATGTGGGCCACTTGGAAAGCTCGGAACTTACTTATTTTTGAGGGGAAGAAACTGTCTGTCATGGGCATTTTGCACCAAATCAATTACTCCCTGCAACTGTATTGTCCTCCGGCAGTCAAAGTAAAAAAGAAAAGAGTGATTAGGCCTGCTCCTATCTTTGTCTATCCCCGTGGCATTTTTTATGGGACTTTTGCAAATTATGTGGGTGGAGTTGGATACTGCTTGCACCAAAATGAGTCACACTCCTTCGAGTTTACGCTGGGGGTGGCAAATAGCACCAACACAAAAGCAGAATTGGTTGGCCTATGGGATCTTCTGCTTACCTCCCAAATGATGGAGATTCCCTCACTCCATGTTTTTGGTGACTCTTCAGTCATCATAAATTGGGCAAAGGGATCCACTGCTCTCTTTCCCCACCAGATCTCCTCCATTGGTGTAGAGAAACTAGAAAGATCTTCTCATGCTTTCCTGACTTGTCATTCGGCCATATCTACCGTCAACACAATCAGATTGTAGACCGCTTCTCTAAAACTGCTCTCTCTTTGGCTCCCGTTTTTGGCCGTTTCTCTGAATTTTTTGATGACCTTTTGGTAACACATGATACTTTCCAGCTCTTTTGAGCTTTGTGTGGGAGCTTACTCCCTTATTTTCTGCACTTTTTTTATGCTCTTGGAGTGGGCTCCTTTAGATTGCAGCTCTGATCTCTTTGGTCCATGGTAGATATGGTATGTTGAGACAGTATTTACTGATGGGAACATTTTCTCTGTTGATCCGCTATTGACCCCCCCCGTTGTATCTTGTTGTGTGGTGACTTGTTCATGTATGAGTTGTATATTATCTTGGTTGTAACCCATGCTTGGGACGACACATTAGATTCCCTTTGATTCTTAATAGAATATCAAGGACATGCTTTTTTCTTCCTGAAAAAGAAAAAACCTTTAATTTCCACAAATTAAAAAAAATTAAATAAATACTATTTGACGAATAATATAATATTGATTGCATTATATTATCATGACATTTTTACTCTAAAGTGTCTTATATTGTTTTCTTACTAATCTTTGGCAGGTTATATACTATGTGGACGTTTGAATGGTTATTGTAAATCTATTGTCACACCTCAAGGTGATGTTTTCAACACTTTTTATATTTATCTTGTTACATGTGTTAGCTAAGCGTTACCTAGCCATAAGGTTGGTTTCTGCCTTAGTCGTTGCATCCTAAAATTATGAGAAAGGAAAGGGATACTATGGTGTTAGGCACCATAGTCTTGATTCCCTTACTAAAGTATGAAATATAATCATATGCTTGATCTAAGGTATAACTATGGTCTTGCACAAGGTGTAAAGGAATGAGGTTATAAGTGCTTGAATCAAAAGTTACCAGACTTGAGAGCTATGGTGTTTATACCATAGTCTAAATTTACTTATGATAATACTATCGTGGAGATGTTATATAACAATGTTTTGGCCATGCGGCAACTTGGGAGGTACAAGGTTATGATTTGGTTTGACTTACGCATTAAGGTTTTGTCTTGGCTATGAGTTGACAATGCAACCGTGTTTTTAAGACCTCGTCTGAGATTTACCTTCACCTTTGGAATTCTGGCTTCCACATTCCACATTCTGTAAGCAAAGTCCAGGTGCAAAAATCCCAAAATACTTACCTTTATCCTTTGGCTCCTCGCTTTCTTCATTCTGCATTTCGATGTGGGTTCTAGGACGCGTAGATGCTTAAGTCAGATGCATTCTGACTCTGTAACCAGGCTTCTAGCCTCCATGAACTTAAGAAACATACATGGAAAACCAAGAAGCATGTGCGGATGTAAAATGCAGGAAAGTATAACAGCAGTAAACTCTACTTGAATATTTAGCAAGCATTCAACACATTCATAATAATTCCTAAGCAAATACATTGCAGAATTAAAATAACTAGAGAATACTTATCTTGAAGATGAAGTTGCCCCACAACTAGCTATTTCGCTGCAATGTTCCACCCAACCATAGGCCAATTGTGTTCATCAATCTCTCAACACAACTTCCACCCCCCAAGTTGGGCATGATTTCCACAAGGAACTAGGGAACAACATGCTCACACATAGCCAGAACACATCAAAACACAACCAAGCCAACCTATAGTTGGGTTTATCAAGCTATCCAGCCAAGCCAACACACCATTGGGTTTATCAAGCTGCTAAGGAAGTGATTCACACATGGGAAAATTCACATTAAGGTTCATCCAAGCCAACTGACAGTTGGGTTTTTCAGGCTCTTCAGCCAAGCCAACACACCGCTAGGTTTATCAGGCTACTCAAGTAGTGATTCGCACATAGCCAAATGCATGTCAAGACTTAGCCAAGCCAACTAATAGTTGTGTTTATCAGGTTGTTGAGTCAGTGGAAAGGAAGAATTGCTAAGCTAATGAGCTCATTCATCGAGCTAGGGACACCTCCAAAAGATCTATTTGGCTTGGCATCCACAATACCTACACACCCAACACAAGGAAGTATCCCCTTCTTTGCTACACAGTCCCTCATGACATACCTTCCCTTCCAGTGCTCTTCAGGGTGTACATAAAAGCTTCACCAGCCACTCTTATCTTTTCGAGAGGTTCCTCTCTACACTAGGTTTATCAAGCTAATTATGCGTCTCTTCCACTCCTACGTCTTGCATACAGTTCAGATCCAAACTACGGTATGCATAACAGCAAACCATAAGGTGACACAACAAAACATGGTTCCACTTGGTAACATAGATAACCAGGGTTCCATACCACTCTATAATACAAAAAAACAAGGTTTCAGCCAAGGATAGATGAAGAGATACACAACAAAACGAGAAACTAACACCTCTCCTAGCTCTTGTTGCGTTTGCAGGATGAAAACTCTCTGCGTGAGGGCATGGATCAAAAAATGAATTGATGATCCAACAAACATTTTGTATGCATGAGGATAGTGGAATCAACATGCATTCTTAGTGCTTTCTTGCCCCATTAGCAAGAATATGGGTTCCCCTGGGCTGCAGGTTTGCTCAAGCATGAAATCGACTCCCATGCCTCTCTCTCTGCCCAAGGCATTAACTACCCCAACCAAATTCTGCAAGAATTGAATGATTGAGTGTAGAGGACAAAAATGGTAGTTGAAAGCTTAAGGGTTCTCCCCTTGACATATGGCTTAACCTATTGGATCAGGGGTTTGAACATCTCCCCTACCTATTCCTTGTGAAATCATGCCCCCATCTCTTTCGTTGGAGTGCATAGCTAGTTGTGGGAATTTTATTAAATTACATATTTACATGATATCTCAAAATATACTATGCCTCACTAGCACTATAACCATCAGCATTGATCTTCATCATCGATACACAAAACACCAAATCGATGGCAGGGCCTTGGCCTTGAGCTCCTCGCCATGGTTTAATAACAATATTTACATCATGTACAATTTTAATACCATGGGCTCAAAATCGGGGTGTTACGTTCCCCTCCCCCTTCATTGGCAGTGTCCTCAATGCTATGCAATTGAAGAAAAATGGACGTGCCACTCTCATGGCATCCTCTAGGTCCCACGTAGTCTCATAAGGATTGTAGTGCTTCCACTGCACCTTTACCTGTCCAACAGCTCGGTTCCAAATCATTGTGACCTTCTTGTCAAGGATGCGCAATTGCTCGGTTTGGAACTCTCCCTCGGGTTCCACCTAGATCACATCCCAATTATTCCCATGGTAAGGATCATGTACATATTTCTTAAGCAAATAAACATGAAAAATACGCCTCAAGCTGTGTTGGTGTAAAGATACCATGGCTTGGTTAAACCATAGGGGCATTGATGAAAACGACATTTTGCAAAACATTGATAATGTCAAAAATATTGTTACTTCTAAGTTTAAAGGGAAATTCTAGTATGAGGAAAATTTAGCGATTAAGAGAAAATTAAGATTCTATAAGGGGGCCATTAATCATTACTTGGAAGATCAGAATTATTTCTCGGTAGTAACTAGCTCACGGAAGAAAATTAATATAGCCAAGATTAGAACGAACTCTCATGAACTCCATGGAAAAACAGAGCATTGGTCTATTCCTAAGGCTCCATGGGCGGAAAGGGTTTGCCATCTATGTGAGTCTATGAGCGTTGAGGATGAAAATCACTTTCTCTTAGAATATTTTGCTTACACTCACCTTAGGTCTAGGTTTCATAGTATTTGTTACAATACAAACCTTTATAACCTCCTAACTTGCCAAAACTATAGTGAGCTTGAAAAGCTTCTTGGCAAGCTTTTTGAGCATAAGAACAAGATTTTAAAGTAAACCAAGTATTATCCTTCTTAAGGTTCGATAGACCAAAGTGGTCTCAGTGGATGTTAATCATCATCATCATATGTGATTTTAATATTTTTTTTAAATTTCCATCTGAACTCAACGATGAACAAAATAAGATGAAAAATATGCTAATAAAAGGTGGAAAACATATAATCTTTAGACTACACCATTTATTTTCTTATAGTCAAACCGGAAATGTATGAGCATGCTAGAAATTCTCACTATCAAGTATGTTAGTTTTTGGAATTAATTGTGTGAAATTTTCTAGGTTAGACATTCAAGTGGACACTCCACCCATCTTGAGCTTTCATGTCAATATTTGAAGATGAGTAGAGTGTCCACTCCAAATGTCAAACCTAGAAATCTCACATAGTTAATTCCAAAAATTAACATACTCAATAGTGGAAAATTCTAAGATGTTCATAAATTTTTGGTAAGACTATAAAAAAAATAGTTACAACAATTAAACTCAATATGAATAACTCTGTTATGCCTTGCCACAAAGCTAGAAATCTTCACACAATTAATTCCATAAACTAACTACGCAATATGACAAACCATGGAAACTTGTATTTTATTATTTTTCTAATTTTTTAAATATTTCTTTTTGGATGGAGTGAAGATAGGTATTAAACTTAAGCTTCATTTCGCCGAGACGCGCTCTACAGCCCAGTATGGGGGATATCTTGTAACGTTATGTAAAGTTACTCATGTAAATGTCAGCCATAAAAAATAAAATTTTTAATTATCCTCCAAAATAAATGTTGGCCACAAAAACAACCTAATATGGGGTAGATGTTGTAATGTTCCTACCTAACAAAACAATAAAAAAATAAAAAAAATTAATTATCAACCAAAAAAACGCACGTCAGAAAAATAACACAATATGAGGGAGATGTTATAATGTTCCTACTTAAAAATAATAATAAAAATAAAAAATTGAATTATCCGCAAAAAAAATGTTGGTTGTCCACATGGTTTTAAAACCATGTGCAAGGCCTCCTAAGCAACCCCTGGTTTTATTGTACATGGTTTAGGAGATCGTTGTCAATGGTTTTAAGACCATGTGCAAGGTCTGCTAAACAACACATGGTTTTAGGAGGGCCTTGCACATGGTCTTAAAACCATGTATAAGGAGATGTTGTAATGTTCTTTCCTAACAAAATAAAAAATAATAAAAAATATTATATGTTTATCATAAATAGTATTGAATATTATTAATAATAATAATATTATATGTCGACCTTAAATAAAAAGATGTGTCTTTTGGTTTGAATCACACCAAAGCTCATAGTTGAGTGCAATACTTAAAAAGAGGTTTGCACCTCTAAAGATTTGATCTCTCGATGCTTTTTTTCAGAGGAAAAAAAACCAGTCTTTGTTATTCATAAGAATCAAAAGACATCATTTACATATACCATCTTTCCTGGCAGAGAGTAAAATAAGAAACCTTATCAGCTCGATGCTTGATAGAGCCTAGGATTTGGATCTATGCTGGTTGTAATCCATTGAATATAACTTGGCTTGTTAAGAGGAATAATTGTTACATTTTTTTATCCAAGTTCAGTTCTCGTAAATGACATAATACTTTGTAAACCCCTATATAATACTTGATATACTTTTTTTTTAAAATCCTTTGTAATAAATGTGTTAATAAATCGTGACATAAAAAAGATTAACCTAAAATGTCACATGAAGTTTTGAATATTACTCTAAAGTACAACGTACCAAATGTTAATAGAAGCCAACACAACAAAACAAAATGTCGAAGTCTATCACATATACAAAGGATAGTGACAAAATCTAAAACTGTTTTTATTATGTCTCTTTAAAAAATGAGACGAACCTATAAAATACAAAAAGACACTCAGACACAACACATCTACTGCAAAATAAAAAAATATATAACATGATAAATTATTAAAGTTGGGTTAAAATATATAACATGACATTTTGCAAAAGATTGATAATGTCAAAAATATTATTACTTCTAAGTTTAAAGAGAAATTCTAGTGTGAGGAAAATTTAGTGGTTAAGATAAAATTATGATACTATAAGGAGGTCATTAATCCTAACTTGGAAGATCAGGAGTATCTCTCGGTATAGCTCATGGAAGAAAATTAATATAGCCAAGATTAGAACGAACTCTCATGAACTTCATAGCGAAACAGGGCATTGGTTTATTCCTAAAACTCCATGGGCAGAAAGGGTTTTCCGTCTGTGTGAGTCTATGAGCGTTGAGGATGCAACTCACTTTCTCTTAGAATGTCTTGCTTACACCCACATTAGATGTGAGTTTCATAGTATTTGCTACAATACAAAACTTTATAACCTCCTAACTTGCCAAAACTATAGTGAGCTCGGAAAGCTTTTGGAGCAAAGGAACAGGATTTAAAGTAAACCAAGTATTATCCTTCTTAAGATCCGATAAACCAAAGTGGTCTCAGTGGACGTTAATCATCATCTTCATCATGATATGTGATTTTAAGATTTTTTAAAAATTTCCATCTGGACTCAACTCTGAACAAAATAAGACAAAAAATATGCTCATAAAAGGTGGAAAACTTAGACTCTTTAGACTACACCATTTATTTTCTTATAGTCATACCAAAAATTTATGAGCATGCTAGAAATTTTCACTATCAAGTATGTTAATTTTTTGAATTAATTGTGTGAAATTTTCTAGGTTAGACATTGGAGTGGAAACTCCACCCATCTTGATCTTTCATGCCAATCTTTGAAGATGAGTAGAGTGTCCACTCCAAATGTCAAACCTAGAAATCTCACATAGTTAATTCCAAAAACTAACATACTCAATAGTGGAAAATTCTAAGATGCTCATAAATTTTTGGTAAGACTACAAAAAAAAAGTTACAACAATTAAACTCAATATTAACAACTCTGATATGCCTCGCTACAAAACTAGAAATCTTAACACAATTAATTCCCTGAACTAATTACACAATATGACAAACCATGTAAACTTGTATTTTATTATTTTCATTATTATTTTTCTAATTTTTTAAATATTTATTTTTGGATGGACTGAAGAGAGGTATTAAATTTAAATTTCATTGTACTCCAATAGATGTAGCTTGGGTTGTTGAGAAGAATGAATGTTACATTCTCTACCTAAATTCAATTATCGTAAATGACATAATGCTTTGGTAAGCTCTTATGCAATATTTGATATACTCTTTTAAAACTTTTTATAATAAATATTTTAAAACTTTTTATAATAAATGTGTTAATACATTATGACATAAAAAAAAAATGAGACGAACCTATAAAAAACAAAACGACGAGTCTCAGGAAAGACCCAACCAATCCAATTCCCATCTCTATCCCATATAAAAATATCAGCCAGCCTGAGGAACCCTTTATTAGAGAGCCAAGCCTTTATTTAAGACAAAGAATTAATTGAAGAGAGAGTAAGATTTCCTAAGATCTTATCCTCCCACAGTAGAGTCTTTTTCCCACTTCCTAGAATTCTATAAAGATGAGACTGAATGTTATCGAATCCTTTTCTACAAAGGTTCCAGATTGTTGTTCCTGTGCGGGGATTGGTTATCTTAATATTTATCAATGGGCCTCCCTTTAAATATTTCTTCCAAAAGATCTTGCTGACTGGATGATGTTTATCTGAGTACAACTGTCATATAAGCTTCCCTCCCAGAGCCATATTAGCCATCTCAGGATCTCGAATTTGCAAATTGCCCTCCAAAATGGGTCTTTTGAGGGTTTCCCAACTAACTAAATGCATCTTTTTTGGTTACCTTTGCCACCTTCCCAAAGAAAATCTCGAAGAAGTTTGGAGATTTGGGTTGAAATGGACTTGGGGGAAAGAAGTAAAGAAAGCTGGAAGATAGGGAGGGATGAGAGAATAGACTTTATCAAAATCAATTTGCCCGCCTTAGTTAACCAATGCCCACCCTAGGAAACAATTTTAGATTTGATTTTGCTAATCACATCCAACCAAAGGGAAGGAGGACTGGGTCCCAAAGTTAGGGGAAGCCCCAAATACTTGATTTTATCCCACTTTTCGAAGCCGGGAAAGCCCAAAAAATGAGTTATTCTATGAAGAGACTGATGATCTATGTTCCATCTATATACAACACTTTTACTTTTATTAATCAAATCACCAGAGATTGAACAGAAATTTTGTAGAATAACATTGAAAGTCCAAGCAATTATGAGGGAATCCCCTCCCAATAAAAAAGAGTCATCACCAAAATGGGCATGATTTATGGGATCCACTCCACTAGCAATCTTCATTCTGGGAAGAGATCCAACAACCATTTCAGTAGAAAGTTTTCTGCTTAGCACTTTTGTCATCAAAATATACAGAAAGGGAGACAAGGGGCACCCTTGTCTCAGCCCTCTGGAAGCTTGAAAGAAATATGTCAGCCTTCCGTTTATAAGCGGTGAAATCCAGGGCCTGTTACTGAAAGCTTTAATCAAAGCAACGAAATTTGCACTAAATCCAAAAGAACTTAAGACTTCATAGAGGAAGGAGAGCATGACTCAATGAAAAGAATTTTTCATGTCTAACTTGATCAACATGCCTTTCTCCTTTCTTTGAAAACTGGAGTGGAGGGCCTCCTGAACTTGGATCACATTATCCAATAAGTGTCTTCCTTTGACGAACCCTCCATGTATCGGAGAAATTAAAGCTCCTAGCAAAGGTTTCAATCTATTAGCTAAGAGTTTGGCCAAGATTTTATAAGAATCATTACAAAGGGAGATGGGTCAGAATCTATCAAAAGAGGCAGGATTTACTTCCTTAGGAATCAAGGCTACAAAGGTAGA
>LPNX011038718.1:0-14530 GCA_001517045.1 Pseudotsuga menziesii
TATATATAAAACCAAGAAAAAAAGGAAGTTTAGTTGTGAAAACCAAGTCACTGGCACAATATAAACTTGTATTTTCCATGGAAAACCAGGTTCGCTTGGCCATTGAAAATTCATAAAAATATTCTTTTCAAATTTCATGCCTTTTACATAGATTTGTTTTCAATAAATCAAGTTTTTGTTTGACTTGAGGACAAGTCAATAAATAGGTCTGTGAGGGGGATAATCATTTTTATTCTTTCTTGCCACCCTCCAAGTCTTTTTCATATGCAGAGGGACCTGATTTCCAATAACACAGAGGGACCTGACTTCCAACAAAGAAGAAGGAATCTGAGATGGCAAACATTTTGCATAAAGAAGACATCAGAAGGACAGATATGAACCAGAAATAAATGCAAACCAGTTACATCAGGCAGCAAGCTCATCATACAGGGATATCAAGCAAAGTCTGTAAGAATTTTAGTTTTTGTGTTTTAAAAGTTGCATGATTCTTTGTTTCTAAGTGATGACATATTTACCAACCCTCATAAGCTTGACTACCTATTTTCATTATCCTCACAGTCTCTGCCAGCATTCCATTTACTTTCCATTATCCTACCCTAGGGGTTAAGATGGTGGTCAAAATCAAACCCAGAAGCAAAATTATAATGGCCAAAAACATATACTGCATTCTACAGGCAAGGTTTCCTTCTTAGCAGAAAGTCAAGCAGGGTCTCCTTCTCAGCAGAAAGTGAAATGTTTTAAGAAAAATAAAACAATAAACTGGAAAATAGAAATTCAAATGTTTTTCTATATATACATTAGTGCATCATGCATTAAGTAAACATATAGAATTTAAGGAAAATCGATGGTCATGTGTATTTTCAAAAGGAAAAGGAGTATACTTTAAGAGAAGAAATCCATTTATTACAACTCGTTCATTAAACATTGGGGCATGCAAAGAAATCAAAAGTGTTATGTGCAGATGAATTAAAACCTTACCTTTCATTTCTTTCTTGAATGAGTAATTAAATGAAAAGTGGCATGTTCATGTAATGATGAGAAGAAACGTGGTTATATGCTCCACGACAGTATACAAATGTGCCTGAAATTTGTATTATGAACTAGTGAAGTCGAGGATTACGATTTGGTCATTTCTTTTTGGACCAAATCCAACTCATTGTCTCTGCAAAAGCCCGATTGCTGTGGGTAACAGTTTGCAGTAAGAAGAAGCCGTGGATTAAAGGAAGGACGCAGGCACCAATTGCTGTGGAAGTAATCGCGCAGGTAGAAGTGAAGGCAGTTACATCAGAAAGGAGGTAAAACTTAAACCCTTTCTTTGCCAAAGACTTTGCTAAGACTAGTAGCAATTCTACATTTTCAGTGTCATTTTGGGATAAGAAAACAAATGCAGAGTTAAAAAATTGAAAGGTTAAAGTTTCCTGTTACATATCTCTTTCCTATTCAAATCCAAAATGCCATCTAGACTAGAACCAGAAAAGTTCAACCCCACTGACATTCATGAGAATTGCATGGAGATTTTTGAAAAGAAACAGTGGGTAACTTTTTTTTGAAAAGTTTGATGGGCATAATAATCATGTTAGTCTAGCTTTTGCTGAAACATTTGATGGAGAAAGGGTTATAGTGGGAAACTTGAACTTCAGACCGTCTGAAGACATCTTAGCACAAATTATTGGCCTGCCACAGCAAGGAGAAAGATTTTTCAAAACTAAGCAATTCAAGGAGAAGGCATGGATACCCTTTTTGTGCAGATCAAGAGCAGGGTCAGTAAACTGGAAGAAAGGAATACCAAGGAGCTGGTTGGTTCATCCCTGGGATGAAATAGTTTATGTTATCCAAAAATTCATTACTTGTGAAGGCCAATTCAGTATTGTTTATCTTTACCATATCAAGTTGTTGCAGCATTTAAAAGGTGAATGTGAGATTAATATGCCCTATTTCCTGTTACAGAGTTTAACTAAGATGGCTAAAGCTGTCCAAAGGCGTGAAAAAGACAAAATGACAAGCCTTTTTCACTGTGGACTCATCAAAATCATCATCCAGCATGAGTTACAAAAGCAAAATTTGACATGGTCAGGATTTTTAATTCACAATCAGTTTGAAGAGCAGGAAGAATTGCTTGAAGAAGGTTTAAAAGAAGATGAATTGTTGATGATAACATACCCTGAGGCAACAAGCTCAAAACCGCCAAAGGGGAAAAAGAAAAAGAAAGAGGTGTTGCTGATTATTGATGATGAAGACAACTCTAAGGCAGCAAGTTCAAAACAGCCTCAGAGAAGGATACGAACTAGGAGTGTGATGAGAGAAGAGAAACAGTTTCAAAAACAAGAGCAGATTTTCACCACTTACTAGAGAAAGCCAAGGAAGTATAAGCAAACTCGAATTAAGTCAGCCTTGGGGAGTCAAGAAGAAGATCCAGTAGATGAAATAGGGCAGGATATCCAAGACACTGATGAAGTGATCAAATAGACAAAAAGAATCAATCTCTTCTTGGATTAGCAAGAGAAAGAAAAGAAAAAGCCATCAAGACAGGAAATAATAAAGGATTCAGCTTCTCTTTTCTCAAAGCAACAAACTGTGGAAGTAGAAAAGAATGAAGAATTGGGGATAGACACCAATTCTGTACAGCTTCCAGTGAAAATGAAAAAGAAGAAAACTTCCAAGAATAATAAAGAGATTAAGAGGTTGAAACTTGAAATAAAGGAATTAGAGCTCAGGAATGAGAAGTTAAGAGAAGTCAACTGGAAGCTGAAGGTTCAAAGGACACGCATTTCTAAACATGCATACAGATGGTACAAGCAAAAGAAGATTTATAAAACTAAATATGAGAGATTGAAAGTCCTTTATGCATCTCGGGCTTCAACAGATGCATCATCTCAGACAGGAGATTAAAAGCAAGAGGGTCAGCAGCAAAATTTTGGTTTTTGATATAAACAAGGTCAAATATTTTTGGGCATGAGGACATGCAACAGCTTCCTCTTGGGGGAGATGTTGGGCACCATTTTGACCCCTTTTTGTCACCTAAATATCTTCCATTTTCCTCCATAAAACCTTCATACTGATTTATAAATCCTTAAATTCACCCACAAACTTTGGTTAAAAGGTATAAATGTCATTGCTTTTTAACAGATTGAATTTTGAGATTTTTTAAGCATTTAAACTAAGGTTTTTATTCAGGATTACAGGATGTGCTAACTTCCCGTAATGTCTCCAAGGTTGAACACTTGCAGGCCAGCTAGGCGTGAACTGAAAGATGGAGAAAAGATACTCAGTGTCCAAGGATGGATAAACTTCCAACAAATAGATGATGTGGCTCTCATAGGTGTCAAGTCAAAGTCGGTCAAAGACGACCACCTGTGCCACCACTCAGCACAAAAGCAGGGCAGTTTCGATTTTGTGGATCTGATAGAGGATCTCGAGGACTATGTTTCATTAATTAGTTTCCAGATTAATAGCATTTCTAGTTTTCAAGAATTTGTATAAGTACTTCATAAAACAGAGGAGAAATCACATCACGATTTGGGGAGAAAACGCATACTGTTTTGGACTACGTTGTTCTTTTATTGTGTATGATCGATTTATTATGGTGAATACAATTAAAGTTTAAGCTCTATGATTCTCTATCTGCGTGTGTGAACGAGGCATTGGAGGGCCCCCATTGTCGAGTCTGCACACATTTCAATTGCCAGTAAACGATTTGAATTGTTTACACGATTTGGATTGTCGCCGGTGGTATGTCTCAGTTCCTGTAGGATTCGATTTCATTATTGTAGAATGAGTTAAATTGTTTTGAGTCAGTTTTATAAACTTTGTTATTTCATTAGATATATGCTGTAGAAATGATTCAGACTATTTCACATTACTGTGTATTGTTTATTCAACGATGGAGTTTTAAGAATAGTTACATATTACGAATGCTTTCCTGTAAAGGGAATTAATGATTGATTGTTTATTCAACGTTGAGATAATGGGCAGAGTTTTGTGATTCATGTTTCAGGGTTAAGTTCAATTTGTAATTGTTTTTATTATCTTAGAAGCTTTCACATATAAATTGCTGTGTAAATGAAATATCAGATGAAGCTGTTCCTGTAAGGGAATTTTTGTGTTTTCAAATCACAGTAACTTAATTTGTTAATAGGGTTATTTCATAGATAAACTAGATTTACAGTTAGGTCTAGCTTTGAGTCCTTATACTTGGATATGCCTCTAAGTCTACCAACCCGGATTGACATAAATTCAAGGTTTGATCTGCATTAGTGGATCGAAGCCCAACAAATATCCCTACTAGTCACATGTCCACTGAATTTGTACCTTTTTCACGACCTCGTACCAGGAGATAAAAGGAGAAAAGTGTTCAGCGTATGCTCCGGCCCAGTACCCAGACCGTAGTTCAGTCTGATGTGCAGACTGGTCATTCAGATGATGAGGCCGAGGTAGAGAAAACCGCCCCAAATTCATCCATGTTAGCATTATATAGTCTGCCAAATTACTAAAGGATGTCGACCAAATGGACATTCCTGCATCTGTCCAAGATATTAGCCCTGAAGAACCCCTTCCTACTATCGATTTGGATCTGCCTTCAACGAAAATGAGTCCTCCATGGAATTCCAACCAGTCCCCATAGCCATCTACGCCACCGCAACCAACATTAGATCAGTTAACTTCTAAGTTAACTCAATCAACGAAGCAGAATGAAGGGTATGTTAAGTTAATTTTAGAGATTTGGGAGGAGAATAAAGAGTTGCGGTCAAAGATTAAAACTATGGAGGACCTCAACAAGACCGTTAGTTTATCACAAAGGGATTGGCAAGAAAGGCGTGCCCTTTTGAAAGCATAGGCTAAGAAATTGAAGTTCAAACTGTTTGCTTCATCAGAGTCAGAGGCAGTTGCTGATGTAGCTCTGCCTCCTTCCTAATGCTATCTTTTATTTTATGACTAGTGGGACCTGGCATTCTTCCAGTTTGGGGGAAATGTTGGTCCTCACTTTGTCACCATTTTTGGGTTAAATACTTTACATATTAATACATGTTTTGTTACTTTTTTGCGTCTTTTGTACCATATAGCTTACCATTCAAGCCTCAGGTATGAATGAATTTAAGGTTTATGTAAATTATGTTTATTATTATCATTTTACGATTTTAATGATTAAAATTGACATGATATGAAGTGTATTCGATATATCAATTCATGTGTATAATTGTTGGCAGGTTATATGGTCTTTTAGACAAGCTAAAAAACAGACATGCGTTTAGCTAGATATATGGTGAGCATATCGAGCTTGCCATCCAGTTCACTAAGTAGACCGCGCATTGCTAGTAGTGGATTTCTATGCGTCAAAGGCATGTAACGGCCATGAACTGTTGTGACCACATTCTAGCATCTTATCATCAGCCTTCTTTTGGAAGGGTTCTCATCTAATGTCTCTATGTGACACCTTGACGCCAGCTCCGATTAAGACTGAAATCATATGCCACATCATGCACCAGAGAGGAACCAGATATGTGAAGAAGAAGGAACTGTCATTTGTTAGTTATCAATTTAATTACTTGTTATAATGAATGCCTTATCGTAAGATAATTCGACCACTGAAAGGGTCGACTTGCTCGCCTTCTGTAAACACTATATATATAGGTGATCTCATGCGATGAATAAGGTTAATTGCTGAATGTTAATAGTTGATAGATTGTGGTTAGTAGCTGATAGAATCGATGGAGTTAGTAAGGATAGCGAGATAGTTAGCTGTTTTATCAGTTTTCCACAAGACTCTGTAACGCCACCTTTGGTTTAATGAAAGCTCCATTACGCTGTGCATGCTCGTGTTCTATTAGAAGAGCATTACTCTGTTTACTGGGAGGCCCCCCCAACAACATAGTTTAACATCTTTATGTATTGTTTGTTATTTCCTTTCTCTGTAACTAGTATAGTTTTGCTTATAAATTGTTTATGCAGTGTAATCATTTATGTTAATTATTTTTCTGTAGCATAGATTTCATTGTTATTATGCTGATTATGTAGGTTTCCTTTACCAGTTAGCAAGTTGTTTCACCTAGAATAGTTTTTAAATTCCTTTTCAAAGTTTTTACAGTTCATTGCTTGATCTCTAGATTAGATTCCTTTGGTTAAGTCACAGTAAATCTAGTTTTCTTTAGTTCTGTTTTTGCCTAAGTATATTTCAGTCCATTTAGTAATGTAATTTCCTTTTTGAATTATGAGTTAGTTTAGATTATGTTGCTATAAGATTTAATTAGTAAGTAGCTTTACTTTTTTCTCTTTCACATTTCATTAGCATATGCATGAATCAGCTACACTAAAATAAATCATTTAAATTTACTGTTTTCCAAAATTTTAATATTTTCTTCAAATAGGTTTTCATTCAGACAGTCTGTTTTGCCTTCCATATGGACCTTCGTTCCAACCTACTGTTCAGTATTTCGTTCAACCATATGTATCTTTAATCTGTTTTGAGTTTATCTCCTTCCTTTTCTGACTCTATTTTAATGGTAATGGTTAGATAGTGATTGTATTTTCTCTTAAAACCCTTAGATAAGATTTTTAGACTAGTTATTAGACCTCATTCTTCTTTCTCCTTTCTTTTCACCTTATGCCTAAAAGAATTATGTTATGTATTTTGATCTTTTGTATTGACTTGTAATTAAGTCTGAATGGTTCCTTCACATGTGAAGTTTTAAATGGATTAATAGATTAAATATCATTGCTCATAGTAATACAATCTATCTTCTTAATCATATGGTTATTACATGAACCCATATAATAGAATTTAGATCATCTTTATAAGTTTTCTGCTTGTTCATAAATCATGTTTACTTCTTTGTAATATTATTTTATCTTTTGTAAGTAGGATTTATTTGTTCATAGATCATTATGTTTACTATAGCTTGTAATTGAACGGTTCTTAGTTTACATATTTTCGTAGAGATTAAGTTAGATCTAATCCCCTTTAGCTTCTTCACCTCATTTGAAATCCATTTTGATACTTCTCCTACTCCTGTCCCGATTACAGTAAATCCTTATCCTCAAAATAATCAAGGAGAATGGAATTAGTGGCCATCTATTAGTTGCATGTATAACTAGTTGTTGTAAATTCTTCCTTGTAAGTTGTTTATCAATAAAATAGACCTTCTTATAAAGAATAGTTCATTGTTGTTACATTGTCCATATCTTTGTCTTTTAGTAATTGTTTATAAGTAGAGTAGTATAATTTGATACCACTCTGCCTAGTCCTCTGTTTTTTCCACTAAGTTGGATCATTAGGAGTTAAATTCAAGACCTTTCAATCCTTTGTTTACCAAAGTATTACCACGACACTCTCTACCTTCACATATATTTTGTAACAACTCTAATCCTACCAACCCCGGTCGATAATTAAATATTAGGTAAATTATTCAAGACAATATTTTTCCCAACAAAGGCTAGATAAGCTTCCAGAACATGAAGAACTCCTGAAGAACCTGCAGGAAAGATTGCAGGAAGATGAACTCGGCATATAGTTGATTAAAAGCTTAAGTGAAAAGGTGATAAAGAGTGTGATTTCTCAAGCTGTTGTAAGTAATTTCCTTTTGGAATATCAGCTTTGGGTACTTCCAGCTAAGACGGTTGACATAAAGGATCGGACTTCTAAACATGAGGTCACGGTCAGATTCCTGGAACCAACAGATTTTGAGTTCATTGTTTTGGATGCTATGGCATGTAAACATTTTATTATTGAGTTGTTTGGGCCCACTTAAGCGTTTGTCCTAAGTACACATGGAAATATAATTGTAATATTTTTTGACAACTAGACACACTAGAAGACAAATCTTTTTGTAACCAAATGTAAAGGAAGCCCAAAGGGCAGGATAACAAGGAGTCATTGTGTAAATATATAAATATAGCTAGAATCGAATAGAGAAAGGAATTTTCTAGATTTCTCATTCGAAATACTTATTGTAAGAGGAACTATTTATAATTATAATAAAGAGGAACAAATTTTCTACTGGACAAGGAGTTGTTGAGTTTCGAATGCATGTTGTGTGGATGGCTAGATAGAACTATTTTTGTGTTGGCTAACTATGCAAATTTGTGAGATCATTCTAACTCTAAACTATTTCTTAGTTGGGAATGATTTCATTTCCTTGTTTTGAATCTTGTACAACAAATGAGTAATGAATGCTTTAATAAACAATGAGCTATCTCTATGTTAATCTTTCTGTCGTGCTCCATGTATTTTGAATTATATCAGCTATCTGTAAAATTATTTGCACATAAAATACAAAACATTACTCATACAAATAATCATCTTGCTCCCTAGGGATAGGTTAGTTAGAATTAGCTTAGTTTAGCATAGCTACTATTTACTTTATGTGATTTAGCAACAAAGGGGATAAGACGGGAGGTAAGAACCTGTTGCGGCTGCAACTATCATCCCAAATTTTTATTTTTAGGGCCCCCTTTTCTTTTA
Organism: Pseudotsuga menziesii; assembly: GCA_001517045.1. Classification (NCBI taxonomy): domain Eukaryota; kingdom Viridiplantae; phylum Streptophyta; class Pinopsida; order Pinales; family Pinaceae; genus Pseudotsuga; species Pseudotsuga menziesii. Next base: position 8,456 of record LPNX011038718.1, read on the forward strand.
GTTTTTTTTAGAAGGATTGGAAAGTTTAGCTTTATCTCACAAAGTTTTGTTTCATGACTTAAATTTTGGCAAAAAATAAGTTGTTTCCCTTATGCATCGGATGCACTCCTGAGAGTCCTTTCGACATATCAGAAGTGTAGTTGTCTATCTAGCCGATGCTCTTTGATGAGCATTTTCGAAGAGTCCTTCCAACTTATTGGGTGTTCCCTAGCCTATCGTATCGAAATTTTTTTGCCGAAGGCTTTGGGAGCCTAGTCCAGATCCTTTCCAATGCATTGGGTCACCCATGTCCTATCTTGTTGCAATATCCGTAGAAGTTTTGTTATGTTTCCGTCCACCGTGTCGGCTGCTTCTTCCGAAGCATCTTGAGAGCTTAGTGTTTTGTCTGGCCGGTGTTGTGGATGCGGAGTCCAAAGCACATCCGATGTCTTCCCAAAGTTGGTTCCAATACCGGTGCAATGTTAGTTGTCTGGCCTACCGATGGCTTGTTAAAACGTTTTTAACCATCTTGGCATTTTAGTTGTAAACTTCTCGATCTTTTTGATTATGTTCTTTATAAGCCACCTGAAGCCTTCGCTTCTGCGTGTAAGATCATCTCCAATGTAAGTATTGGCACTATTTGTTTTCCCATTAGAGACTCTTCCTTTTTTTTCACCCGCGTTCAAGCCTATAAAATCTTGTAAAGGATTTTCTATAGTCATTGTTTCACCTTATTGTTAGCCACTTGGAGCTATTAGTGTTTGAGCAAATTGTTAGCCAACAGGGATCGTGCTTGTCCAGGTCATTTTCAAAAATTCCAGGTAGGATCTTATCATTTATCCCGTTACTTAGCATTTTTTTTAGCAAGGCTTGGTGGGGGTATGTGAGTTTCTTTGCCACAGGAGGTATTTGAACCTGCAGTCAATATTTCACTGTGGATTTTTTCTTTTGTTTAGATAATCCAAAGCCATCGTTTGTTTCACTTGCCCTGGTTTTCATTTATCCGCAGCCTGCCATGAAATTTTCTCTGACATTTGTTGATAGAAAGAGGGTAGTGGGCAGAGGAGCGTTTCGTTGTCTACACCACTCCCTCGTTTCCTCAATCAGATTATGGCAGAATTGCGGCCGTTGGATGGTCGACGTAAGTTTTTTATGGGATGTCAGGGGAGGGATTTTCTTCTTAAGGTGAAAACCCTGTTTGTTCATTTAAGGGATCAATAGTCCGGGCGTTTACGGGTTTTTTTTCTCATCAATGGTACTGATATCGGTTGATGCGATGCCATAGTCGAAGCCCTAGGGCATGCACAGTAGAATATTTTTCCTGTAACTTGCATCCGAACCACCTCTTGAAATCCTAATCCTTGTTGTTTATTTCTTCATATACATGAAAGCACGTTTATGGTGGAAGCAAGACTGGTTAAATATGCATTATGATGATTTGGTAAATGTTCTGGTTAAAATCAGTTTTCTTTTGTTTACAGTTATATGTTTGAAATGGATTTAATCTAACATGCTTTGGTATGATCCAAACAGTCTCATGATCCATATAGCAACATGCCTCGGAAACAAAAGAAGAAGGTACAGGAAACAGATGAAGAACCAGAGATAGAAATCATAACCCAAGTCGAGGTTATATATGAAGATACCAAAGCAGTCACGGGTATCGAACTTGAGTACAAATGGGGGGGAATATACCAAATGATTACTAATCAAAGCATCCCAGATGCCGGATTGGAGGATTTACCCATATATGCTAATATATAAAGATCAGCAATCATGAAGTTTGCCACACGCCCAGATATTTTTCCATGTTCATAGGTAATAGGCTGGATCCTTCCAAGGGCTTATGTGACAAGGATGATCTTGGGTAATACTGAAAGGCAGGGTTATGTTGCTTATAGCCTAGCTTATGTAGCCATGACCTACAAGATACCAATGCCCCATACCTATTTAACTGAAGGATGGTTGAAAGACCTTAATCTAGATGTTTTGGAAAATGTCAAAAGGATGATGATTCCTGGAAAGATTTTTTGCACAAGGCCTTCCAGGGAGTATGAAACTGCGAGCCTTCGTACTCCCTATAGGTTGATAGCGTTGATGTTGAACAAGACATTTGGAAGAGAAAATGGAAAGAGTTTAAAATTGAGTTGGGTACCTGTAATCTTCTTTGTGGCCACTTAAGGCACCATCTTCAACTGGGAAAATATAGTGTCTAACAGTTTATCTGCCTGCATAAGTGCAGCACTGGGAGGAGTCTCACAGAAGAAATCAGAGTTATATATGAGCTTAGTTCTGCCAGAAATATGTTTTGCACAAGGCCTTCCTGGGAGTATGAAACCACGAGCCTTTGTACTCCCTATAGGTTGATAGCGTTGATGTTGAACAGGATATTTGGAAGAGCAATTGGAAAGATTTTCAAACTGATTTTGGTACCTGTAATCTTCTTTGTGGCCTCTTAAGGAACCATCTTCAACTGGGAAAATATAGTGTCTAACAGTTTATCTGCCTGCATAAGTGCAGCACTAGGAGGAGTCTCGCAGAAGAAATCAGAGTTTTATATGAGCAAAAGTGAAGAGTGCGTCAGAATTTGTAAAAGAGCTTGAATATTTTCACTTTGGCGAGATGAGTTTTCATAGGAATGAATCTGAGGATAAGGGTTCTAATTATTGTACTACAGTTGGGGTGCAATTTGATTAAACAAACTTTTGGGATAAAGATGAAGAAATTTTCCGAAATGCTCGCAATATGACAGCTTTGAGGAGGAGATTTAAGCAAAATATAACTACGGTCGGTGGAAAGGGAAAAGCTATTGAACAATAGAAGAAGCAAGAAGAGGAGGTTGCTAATAAAAGACAAGAGGAGGCACTTAAATTATCCCAAGAAGTAGAACAGTGGTTTGTAGCAGAAGAAGAAGAAAAGAGAAAATCCAAAGATGAAGCCGAAAAAGCGTCAGCAGAAGAAGAAGAAATTGCGAAAAATAAAGTAGAAGAAGAAGCTTAGAAAAAGCAAGAGGAGAATGAGAGGTTAAGACTAGAGGAAGCTGATAAAGAAAAGGAACATGCCAAAAAAGCAATTGAGGAGCTTTGGAAAAAAAGAGCAAGAGGAACAAGATTATGCAAATAGGGAGCAAACTCAGTCTTATGGTGACTCGGTAGAATCCTTTGTCCCATCCAGTAGCATAGTAGAAGGAAATCCAATTTCGGCATTAGGGATTGAATTAATCCCTTTTATTCCATCCCAAGAAGAAGAGGTGGCCGATCTGAATACCATTTTTTATGACAAAGCTAAAAAGATAATTGTCAAGAGAACGGAGAAGAAAGTGGACACTAGAGAAAAGAAGGGAGTTATGGTGACTAAGAAGACAATTGTTCATGGGACTGAAAAAGATTCGAGGATTATGGAAAGGGCAAGCATAGCCTCAACCCTAGCTAATGAAGACAATTTTGATGAAATAATGACAGATTTGGAACAATCTCAGAAGAATATTGCTCAAATGAAAGAAACTCTAAAAAGGGAAAGAGATGAAGGTCAAAGTTTGAAGAGAAAATATGAAGACATGCTTAGTACGATTGAGAAGTCCAAGGCAGAATGCCAATCTTTACAGTCGAACAAGGATGCTTTAGTGTTATCAATGTAAATCATTGAAGGAGAGAAAAAATACCTAGAGAAGTAGGTCATGGAAGCAATACAGAAAGGGGATATGGCAAACAAAAGAGTAGAGGAGCTAGAAGCCCAGAACCTTTTGCTTGGAGAACAACTGTAAATTGAAAAGGAGAAACAAATGGACATTGCTCCATTCCAAAATCTAGCTTCGATGCTGCAAAAGTAGATAAATCAGTTGTTACTGAGCCTTGCAAGGGAAGTGTATAGAGTTAAGCAAATCGAGGACAGACTGAAAGAGCTAGAACTCAGCTCAACACATATCTGGAGAAGATTATCAAATGTAGTCTAGCTCATAAAAAATCAATTAGCTTGGATAGAAACCCATTCAACCTTTCCAGCTAACTTGCCTCAAAAATCTATAGGAGGTCTTAAAATGGAAGTAGCCATATTGAATTTTGGTTGTAGAATGACGGTTAGGTTAAATACCGCCATTGAAAAAACTATTGAGAAGTGCGCTGAATTGTACAAAGGCATACACATGGTTCACAGTCAGTGCATGATTCTAACCGAATCCCCGGATCAGGTGTTCCTAGTCAAAGAAGAACATATGAAGAATTTGCAAGAGAGGCTGCAAAAAGGAGAGGAAAACATATCCAGGCTCAACAATGTTAGTGAAGAAGATATCAAGATTTGGATTATACAGGCATCAGGTCACAAACTCAAGTTGGAAGAAGCTTTCAGTCATAGTACAACCAAGGTGACGGAAATTGAATCTCAGTTGTCAAAGCATGAGGTGGTAGTTCGTGTATTGGAGCTTGCAGAGTTCTAGGTCATCAATGAACAAGCACAAGCTTGGGGTGTTTTTGTCAAGACACCAGTTGGGCCTACTTAGTTTTTTTTTATTCATAAATGGGAGCTTATGTAATATTTTGTATTTATCCCTTTTTCTAAGTGCATGCACTAGAAGACAAATTTTTGTAAAGGAAGAGTCGAGGGAGCCCAAAAGGATAGAGGGAAACTCAAGAGTCATATTTTGTTTTGTATAAGTAGAGTTTAAGGAGAGGTTAAAAAAACCTTTTTCATGCTATCTTTTTGTGAAGTTTATTGTAAGAAGAACTACTTTCTTTTATAATAAAGAAGTCATATTTTATGCTGGAGAAGGCGCTGTGAAGTTTCAAACGCATGCTATAGATTGGTTGAATGTCGAATTATTTCTGTTTCAGCTTTTTCTACAAACTGTGAGATCATTCTGACTTATGAATTATTTCCTTGTTATGAATGATTTCCTGTTAATTTTGTGAAAATTATGCAGTATATTGAGTAATGCATGTGTTAACTAACAATTAGCTATCTCTTTGTTTATATTTCTACTTACACTCATGTATTATGAATTATGAACAACTATCTGTAATATTCTTTATGCATGTTGTATGGTACATTACTCATCTTAATATAATCTTGCTCCCAAGGGATAGGTTAGATAGAACTAGTTATCTTAGCTTAGTTGTTATTTGCTTATGATTTAGAAGCGAAAGAGGTAAGATGAGAGGTAAGAACCTATGCATCACATTGTGAACTCTTCATTATCTCTATTGATTGCATTTAATTAGGCACTTGCATATCATAAATAAAGAAAAAATGAAAAAATACACTTAAACGATCGATCGGGCCGCAACCGGTAAAACAAGCTTTAACCGTTACTTGACCTACGGTAGCTGGACCGTAAACCGGACGTATTCTCCATACCAAACAATAACAAGATAATTGGGAATGCTTATTGGGGAGACTCCCTACATTTGTTACCTGGGACTTTCCAGGTCTCAACAGTTTTTGGCGCTAGAAGGAGGGCCACCAGTGCATGGATGGCCGAGGAAATTCGTTTTCTCGAGAGCAATCCACCGGTCATACACTACTACATTTCGACCAAAAATCCGACGGCCGTCATGTCGGATTTTCGACACTTTCCTGTCGCATGTACGACACTTTGATTTTTTTTTAAGCGTCGAAAACTTATCGTCGGTTATCCGACACCTAGGTAACCGTCAGTTAAACGACACTTCAGTAAACGTCGGTTAAATTTAAAGCGTCGGTTAAGCAACAGAATATCTTCGACGGTAGTAAATTTTTTTTGAGAAAATAACCTTCATGCCGTCGGTTAAGCAACAGAAGATCCGTCGGATAAGCGACGGTTAGTCAATTTTTTTTTAAAAAATATTGCAAAAAAGATGGGGGAGCCGTCGCTTAAGCAACGGTTATAGAGAGTAACCGTCGGATAAGCGACATCACGAACTGTCGCTTAAGCGATGGCAGGGAATTTTTTTTTTTTAAAAATATTTCAAAATTGGCATGTTGAACTATTGATGTGTAAGTTGGCTTGGTCATTGCCTGCATTCCAGCCTCGAAGTTGGCTATATCAATCCCTTGAATGTGGATCTCAATTGGTACAGGACGCACACCAGGTGGAAAATTGAAAAGCCCATGTGCAGTAGCACC
>LPNX011038727.1:4962-37187 GCA_001517045.1 Pseudotsuga menziesii
GGTCATAGAAGTCAAAATTGAGATCGAGTACTAGCACATCAACAAAGACAATGATGAGGTATAAACAACGTAATGGGATAAATTGAACTTCATTATTGCATTCACTTTGTGCATGAATTTTAGTTTATAGATCATTATTACATAGTTTCATGTACGAATTTTAGTTACTATATATAATTATTAAATTTGTTTTGAGCATTAATTTCAATGATATAACCCTAATGTCACTTTCTCGCATCCACAAAGAAAGTGATTTAGCACTAAAAAGAAATATTAACTTCAGAGTACAATGGCCGAAAGATAGCATAAAATCAAGGATTAATGAATCCTCGCAAGTCATTCATTAGGATTTTGTTCATAGAAGGACGATTAACATATCAACCCTGTCAAAGGAATTACAAATGACCATATCTCTATTCATTACCTTTATTCCTTCATTACATCAGTTTAAGTGCATTAGTTGTAATGTGTAATGCACCGGAAAGTAATAATTTATTTTTAATTCTCTTGAAAAATTCTCTTGAAAAATACTTGAATTGTTAGTTTTATTATTTTTTACAGAAAAGTAAAAAATAAAACATTTTGTAATTAATCATTTTTATTTAATAAAATATGTTGAAGGGGGACAAAAAAAAATAGTTGGTAAAGAGTGTTTGTTGACTCACAAGAGGAAAAGACAAGTGGCTGAAACCACTGAGTAAGAACTCAAGATGCACGAGGCATCATACGCAAAAATCAGGTCACAACTCCTAGTTGAGTGCTAAAGAGAAGGAGGCTCATAAATGACCAAGTCCTAGGAAAAATACTATATATTAGTATGTCTATGAGTAGCAGGAGGCTAGCATTGAATGAGGAATTGAATCTGAGAATGCAAGAGATGGCAAATTGAAGGATTTTGCTATTGTGGTTCAATGAACAGGCTTAGGGGTTATGGAGAAAGTAACTTGGCTGCTCTGGGAGTTGGATGAGAGGAATGGATTTTCCACTTTTGTTTTACCGCCAGTGGTGTCAGGTTCTTATTTTATGTTTTAAATTTACAGTAGAATGTTTTATTCTAGATTTGAATGAAAAATGTAAACCTAGTATACATAGTTAGTCTAGATTTAGTTATGCGTACCTATTTAGTCATGTTGATTATAAATGTTGAATGGTAATTAAAGAAGTGTTAGCTCAAGGATACATACTTGCAGCAGGATTTATATTACCGGTTTATATGCTACAATTCGAGTCCCACACTTAATAGATATGTTAAGCAATTCTTATTTATATGACATATTTAGTGTTAATAGATTTCTATACTCTTTTCTATCTTATTGCAAACTTTTAACTATCGATATTATAAATATATAGTCAAAGTACATAACTTAGTTCTTACATATCTAGATTTATGTTAGTCCTAAGAGTTTACTTATGAATAGAGATTACTTATGAATAGAGAAGATCTATTACAAATAATCCTTATGAAGAAACCATACATTACGATTATAATGCAGTGTTTATCCAATGTGTATGGATCCAAATTAGTTATTCATATTAAATAAGAAACATAATAAAAATATATGTCAATATCCTACATAACAGTTTTAGTATAATATATATAGATCCTAAAAACCAAATATATTTGAATCAAGGATCCAAAGTAGATAAACAACTACGATTTAAACACATATAAATTATGAATTGATCCCTTACGAGTCCATAATCTAAGAATAACCTTCAACTACAATCGTAGAGTATTTTTCTTTACACAATAGAGGACAAGCAATCGTCACCTACAGGAAAGTATTGCTAAGATATAATAATCTATTGAAATCCTTCATGGATCTAGAAATTAATAAACTTAAAGTATTACACTAAATCCATTAACTAAATCACAATCAGTTACAACTGTCGAGTTTCCTTTACAATATAAAAACTAACAAACTATCATAGATCCACGAAGTGGATAGAGTATAGATACAATCAAATAAAATATAAAATACAATCACAATCAGGTACGCTAGTTGTTACAGCTCCGTTTACGATATCAAAACCCACTCACAAAACAAATCTTTGTTTCCCCCAACGACCGACATTAAATCTATACTTGATGGTAGTTGTGCCTTAAAAAAAGATTCTTTCTACTACAAAAGTAATCAAATACCCTACGGGTTGCATTAAATTTTCAACAAACGCTAAGTAAAGTAAAGAAACGGTCGTAAGTGGGCACCCACAAGAAGATGCTACCTAATTATGATTAAATGGGAGCACACGAGCGAAAAAAAACAGGAATGAGCACATGTTCTAGCTTCGGCAATGGAGAACCTCCATGTTAGATTTCTGAAGTGAAGAATAGGAGCGTGCACGCTTCCCTAATGACACACACACCTGTATGGGAGCGTACGTGTTCTTGGAGGCACGGGCATTTTTTATGCGTACCCATACAGGGACGCGTGCGTGTCTTTGTGTTTAAAAAAATAGTGAACAATTTTTCTTATTTCACAAATGACCCACGAGCACACAATCCACCAAAAAAGACATCCAAGGAGGCCAAAACGACACCAAGGAAGCCTAAAGGTAGTGTCCAAGCAGGCTACAACGAGACCAACGGCATTGGAGTAAGGTAGATGGAGTAGCATTTGCATTTTTTTTGTTTATTTTATTTATTTTTATTGTTTTTCAAATAAAATATAAAATTAAAAAAATTACAAATGAATTGAAATGGAAAAAATTGATATTGCATATACAAATTACATAAATATAATGACAAATATCAATGAACCATCACAACAAAGGAGTGAAACAAACCAATCAGAGGACCCAATAAACCCCGAATTAAATGAAGAAAACCCCAAAGATGGATTTGGTGAACCACGAGAAAACCCCAAAGATGAATTACACGGGGATTTAAACTAGTTAATAATATTGATTGATGAACTGAAGAACACCAAGGAACCTTATCAGGTTTCCCTTGCCACATCACTACAAAACATAATAGAGTCTATCAACATTTCCCACAATGAGATAATCAATTTGATCCAATATAGGGCTCAAATGGGAGAACATTATAGCAATGGTATGTCCAAAGAGGATATAAAAAACCTGAATATCACAAAAGCCCAAATGTGGAGAAAATTTACAGATTCGAGAACAGAAAATCCTCCATGTGTGAGGAAGAGGCGAGTTTGCATGGAATGGTGTAATTACCAACTATGGAGAGAAAACTGGAGGAAGAGATGGTTCATGGATTTTGACAAGCCTCCATGCAACAATGTCGAGGTCCCATAGTATTTTTTCAGGAAACTATGGGTTGATTTTGTGTTAGGGTTCCATGTGAACTACTTCAACATCATTGAGTTCCAGTGAGTCATTTTTGTCTCAGCCCGAGATCGACCTCATGCCCATCAAAACCCACTCAGAGGAACTCTTGCACCTAGGAGAGAGCCAAAACCACTTCCTCAACCCCCTGGTTAGATAGCGGGCTAGATAAGATCCATGAGTATATTAGATGTGCCACATGACACCTTCTCACGCATACCACATTTTTTCCTATGTCCTCACAAAGAGAGCAAGACCACCCCGAGAGACACACTTCTGCACGGTCTACTGGTGGTGGGTGAGGGAGAGTAGCTACATGTGGTAGCCATGATGATCCATCCATATTTATGGGACCAGTACCACATCATTGTTCTCGTTGTGGGAATCTATGCCATGTTCCCATGCAAGAGCATACCACAGAGAGCTACCTACACCAGGTTAGTTATTGTTTTATTTAATGTTCAAGTATTAATTATACGTTAGAAATATCATAATTTATAATAAATTTAACTTAGAATCAGTTGTTGATGAATTTATTTGTTTTAATGTACAGTTATTCAGTGCTGAGTCTCCAATGCCCAGGTGGGAGGATGTTGGTTCCTTCAACCTAGATGGAGCCATGATAGCTGCAGAGGACATCGCGACACCATACACATAGGTAGTTTTCTTTCAGTAATTAAATTTAATGTTAGTAGTTAATCTTTTCATCAAATGTAGTTAATATTTAGTAATTGAATATAAATATTTTTGTATTTGCACAAGTTTTCGCAGGAGTGAGTGACTAGCCATCCCCACCAGGGATTAGCAGATCCCCTCGTGAGTAGGTATCATGTAATAAAGTATAAATTTAATTTCAGTTTTGATGGCTTAGAATTGTATAGTTATATTTTTTATGTACTAATATATGAGCCCATGAATATGTATGCAGGTTCAAGTACATAGGCATGACAATGTCACTATCTCTCCATAGACTACCTTTTTCCCACCGTATATGCAAGGTGTATCCCCCGAAATACATTTTCCTTTCCCTCCATCCCTCCCCACCCCATTCCATCCATCTCTTGCCACCCATCCACCACCACACTTCCATCCAAATCCCCTGTCTTCATCACAACCTTCGCTCACTCCCCCCCACCCCACCCATCCACCACCTCCCTTGAAATTTCCCATGTTTCCACCCTCCCCACTCCGACCATGATACACCAGCCATCCACATTCACCCATCCCCCCACCCCATCCCAAACCTCAACACCCTCCCCAATATCCCCCCACCACCCTTGTTTCCTCTTCCAGGATGGCCCATTCCATTCTACAACCAGTTGGGGTTTATTGTCATACATCACCACTTCGCCCACTCTAGCTCACACCCTCTCTCACTGCGTCCCCTAGTTTTGTAGCCAACGTCAATGTGGATACATCCTCCGCTATTCCATCCACCCTAGCATCAAGGTAGGTTGTCTATCCCACTACTCCACCTGCCACCCCTAAGGACCAACCGACTCCTCGACCTGCCACCCCTGAGGACCAGTCGATTGCTCCACATTCCAGCCCCTGAGACTAGCTTGTTGTGTTCACAGTGAGATTGATTATTTTATGAAAATATCATGCAATATTAATGAAAATTAACATTGAAAGTAAATTGTATGAGTTATCTTACTATTTAAATGTTGCAGAGTGGCATTTATGAGAGACTTGGATCATGGAGGAGGGTATCCCACTCACCACTTACGGTCTCGTCTGAGGTGAGATATTTAAGATTTGAAAACTTAATTTTTATTTTTAAATTGTGGTTTATACTTGTATAATTTCCTGTAGGAGTTGACATTTGATTGTTTTCGTTTCAGAGCCTAAGGGGAGGTGGTCGAAGCAGCTAGAAGAACTGATCTTCCTCTAGCTCGAAGAAGAGGAAGATCAAATTTGGAGGTGCACCTGGGAGCTCCGAGGGTGGGCAGGTGGATTGATAGACCCTCCTATGTACACTAGCCATGATGTAGCATTTTGGCACGAGTTGCCATATTTTGTATAAGGCACAAGTTTCCATATTTTGTATAGGGAACGAGTGGCCATATTTTGTATAGGGCACGAGTTGCCATTGTATAGACATTGGGAATGATGTTCCATTTTTCACTACTACTGTATATGATTGGAAATTTTTGTATATTAATATATATCATTTTGCACTTCTTTATTATACTTTCTGTTTTATTATAGATTGCATACATTATGCCGAATGCAGTAGTAGTTTATAGTTGATGTGCTTGCAATACTTATTGTTGATGAAGCAATAAAGTCTGCATGTTCACAATAAAATGCATAAAAAATTTAACACTGTAGGTTAGTTAACAAAAAAATACACCATTGCATAAACATGTACAATAACAATGATAATCTTAAATACCAAATACTTGATCTTCTAAATCGTAGTGCAAATAATTTTTCAACCTAGCAAATTTTTCCATGAAGTATTCTTCTTGATACCAAATAATTTTATCGAGATATTTTCCTAGTTTTCCAAGCCTCCCTTCACCCCTCGGCCCTTCCATTTGTTGTCTTGGCTTGTCATACCTAGCTTCAGCCTTGTTATTGCAAACCTAAACCCTAAGGACCTAGACCTAACTAGACACCTAACCTAAAACCCTAGCTTTCTACCCTTCCAAACCCTTCCTCCCTTCTCCATGTCCTAACCTACTTGCTTACCTTTCCACCTCTCCTCTCTCATTTCCTAACCCTAATATTGGAATCTCATACTCCTATCCTCGACCTATAGGATCAGACCTTCTCCCCCTTTCAAAACACCTTCTCTAGCCTTTTCATCCCTCCTAGGACTCTACAAGTCAAGCTCTCTGAAACCCTAGCTACCAATAACTCCTAAATAAGAATCAATTCTAACTAAAGTTGGTTACTAATTCCAAAAAGAATCATTACAACAAGCACACAAAGTAACCCTAGGGTTTCTTTAATGCCACAATACCTAGCCTTATTCTCTCACAAAAGCTACAAATTTAAATACTTTCTTCTCTCCTCAAGGTGAATTTCATGAAGAATGTCATCTAGCCCTTTGTTGAACCCTAACTCCTATTGAACCCTAAATCCTATTGAACCAACATACTAACACCTACCCTCTTCCTTTGTAATATACTTGATCTAATGTACAGATCAGAATATGAACTTGCTGCAATTTTTATATTAAAAATTATGAAATTGAATTAATTCACACAAAGCCTTTTTGGATTGGGAAAACCAAGGGTTTCTTCTGGGAAGTTTTGCAGGAAAAAGAGTGGGAAGTGGGAAGAAACCAAATAAATTCATACATATAATTTCCTATTCCCTAAAACATTTATATGTGATGCAATTTAGGGTTCATAATCCGCTCCACGGAAACCTACTACCATGCTTCTGGGAAGTCAAACTGTGAAACTAGGAAGAGTAGTTCGGTCTGTTTCAACTAGGGGATTCTGGAAACTTACAGAGGGTTTTTCTAGAATCAATATAACATAATAAATTTTTTCTGACATATTTCAGGAATTCTGGAAATTTCTGAGTAGTTTTGGATGAATTTGGATTTTTCTGGCTGTTTTGGCCAAGGGAAAACCTGCACAACAGAGGATCCAAAAAGGTGGTACGACCCCAATGAAAAAGGGTTATGGATATATGTATGGGAAGGTGGGCCTGTCAGTGACCCAATATAACTTAAAGGGATAATTTTGAGTTAACAAAGCTCATTTTACATCATTTTTGGAAAAACTATTCATTAAAAGCTAGTAATCTAGCTAGGGTCTAAAATTTAGTTAAATCATGTCAAATTTATTTATGTAACAAATATGAATTGTAAAAGAGGAAAAAATAATCTCATTGAACATATAAAATATCTTCAAACACTTCCCCAACCTTTCCTATTTCTTATAGCACTCATATTCATTAATTTCCCCCCCATACAGTGATAAAATAAGCCTTTCTAATGAAACTGAAGACAAAATTCTGTATGGACAGAGATGTTTCAACATGGTAAATGTAAATTACAAAGTATTATAATACTACGGAATAGAATTCATATAATGTACTAACCATTACAAGGAGACTCCAAAAATAAAGGGCAGGAGGCCCAAAACATGACCAGCAAGGGGTTGTGAGCATAGGTGAAGCATGGGCTTCACTGGAGCTTGACCTGAATGTGGTGGAGGATGAAAATAAATTTTATAATTCTTAAATGTCTAAAATCTAGTTCTCCATACCTTCAATGGAAGAGAAGAGGATGGTAGGAGAGGGGAATGGAAGGCTGGGGCTCATCTCCTAGTAGTCTGAGGCACAACACTTAGAATTAATGCTCACATAAGCATAGCTCATCACACATAACAACCAAACTGAATAATGGATTTGGAATTATTATTTTATAGAATTAATGTTGACCTATTGAGCAAGATACTTGGCTTGGTGACCTGTGAGAATAGGTCACCCATGAGTGGACATACTTTCCTTTCTTTTCTTTTCTTTTCCTTTCCTTATTTTTCCTCTTTTTCTGTCTTTCCTTCGTTTTTGAACTTTCCTACTTTTCATACTTTTCTTCTTTTCCCGTTTTATCCTGGTTTCTAGATTTATGTTTCTTTTATTGAAATATTCCTCTTTTCTCAATTTTGGCAACATTTTTGGACTCTAGTGATTACTTGACTTGGCAAGTTTATTTTCACGTCATTTAATTGCATAATTAATAAAATGATGAAATTAAATTAAATACATGCCTCAAAATAATTATTAGCAATATTTTTCCTAGGAATAATAATTAATGTCAATTTGAGCCCCTAGGAATTTCATCATGGTAAACACTTTTAATGTCCCAAAATATGGGGACATGACACCCTCCTCAACATTGCCTTCCTTTGTGATAGATACACAGTCCTAGAGGACTATGTATATCATTGACATTTCCAGCCATACATAAGAAGTTTTGACAGTGATCTACAAGTACATTTTCTCTACTAAAATACCAAAAAAACCTCTAAAAAACATGCACAAGATACCATCTTCGTTGAGGACTAGCATAGAGGTATTGTTTGAAATATTGGCTTGACTGGAAATTACTATATGGGACAGTCATAGCAAAATTTGTCTTGGCTGGAAAATACATTTAGTTTGACAGTCCCATTCATTGACCAAGTTGGAATTGAAAATACTTGTAGTCCACTTGCATTTACCTAACAATTGTCTTCCTAATTGCAAACTTGAAATTGACCGTAGCTATTGCATCTTTACTTTGACTGGAAGTAACATTTTGGTACAGTGATACTTTGCTGAGAGTTATCATTGGTTTGATAGTCTTATTCATTGTCCAAATCGCAATAGAAAGCACTTGTTTTCCTTTGGTACTTACATAGTAATTATTGTCTCATTTTGCAAGCTAGAAATTGATAATGGAATGATCTTCGATTACCATTTGATTGACTAGAAATTTCATAGTATTGATGAGCTAAGAATCATATTGAACATGACTATTTTTGGCTTGCATTTGTTACATCTACTTGGAAAACATTGATTTTGATCAATTTGGAAATTCATATCATTTGAAGACGAAGTTGACATTGCTTACTCTCATTGAATGCATACATATTTGTTATGCTATTGCCGAGCACTTGCAATTTTAACGATCTATTGTACTTGTTGCAATTTTAATGATTTAAGGGTTAGCATGCATAACCTAGGGTTTAGAATCAACGAGGAAGCCCTAACCCTAACTAAAGTTTAAAGGTTAGCATCCATAACCTAGGATTTATAATCAATGAGGAAACCCTAACCCAAACGATTTTTTGGGGTTATCATGCATAACCTAGGGTTTAGAATCAATTATGAATCCCTAAACCTAGGAGGAAAACCCTAACACCAGCCCTACCTAACCATCTCTTCTGGCCTCTTATAAAGTACCCTTTTGTTTGTATATGAGCTTGCCTAGGATTGTAGTCATATGTCACATATTATTTATAGACTAATCAAATGAAATAATTCAAATCTTAAGCATGGATTACTTCACATAATCTAGGGTTAGAGATTCATGAGAACTCATTTTATAAACCATAGTGAAATAATTAAAACATAGCTCATCTTCCACAACTCATACATTAAAAAATCATGAGAGAAAAAGGCTCTATAATAGGCTTATGCCTAGAGTTGATAAGAATAAATTAACATGCAATAGATGAAGGAATGAAGGAAAGGATGGGAAAGGAATGCATAGAGAGTATCAACCCTATATTTAGACTATAGTTACCATGCAAGCATAATAGTGAAAAGAAGCTAAAAAATTATTACATGTGTTTTGGACTTACCTTGTCCATATCAATAGGCCTTCTACTCCATTTTATAACCTTTAATAAGCCTAGGACTGTCTATAAAACTAGACTATAATAATACCTATTAGACATCCATAATGCACACCTAAAACATTCTATTCTAGCCTAACCCTTGCTAAAACCATTTCCCTAGACTCCTACCTTTCCCTCTCTCTAAAGAAATGATTATTCCTTTAATTTCCACACTACTTAGACCCCCACAACTCTCCCTATATATTTGACTATAATATCCATTTTAGATAGCCCTAGAACACCACTAAATCATCGTAAGCTACCCTAACTTCTCCCTTAGCCATATCCCTAACCTCCTAGGATGCTAAGACCCTAACGCAAGGCTAACGTCATCACTATTTTGTCCTTTAAATTCCTCTCAACTTGCCTAATTCTTGACTGTAATATCCTATTTAGGGAATCCCTAATAGCCTTATTACCCACCTATCCTAGCATAAGGTCACTTCCTTTCCTTCCTATCTTACCCACTCACTAACGCATCACCTCAAATTTGCCCAAAACCCAATTTAAAGTGGCACAAAGACACCCTAAAGGGACTGTCTCTAAACAATCATTCCCAACCATACTTAAACAAATTTGACAGTGGTATATAAACATCCATAACTTGGAAAAATACAAGAAAAGGCCTTGAATCGCTTGCAAGTAATTGTATCATTAAAATCCAAGTGAATATACTTGTTATCATTCCTACTTGACTGGAAATTACATCTTGGACTGTCATAAGATATTTTACTTGACTGGAAATTTGATTTGGTTTAAGAGTCCCATTAGTTTATAGTTCATGAAACCCTAGTTTTTTTCTATTTATGCATGTATCTTAGGTAGGTGGTTTAAGTATTTCTACTTAAGTGATACTAACATAGCACATGATCACTATGTATGTGAATTTCTACTTTATAAAACCCTAGTTTGTAGTTATATGTGTAAATTTATAAACCCTAGTTTTTAGGTTTATGGTTTGTAATTCATGAAACCCTAGTTTTTTTGCTATTTTCTCTTGTAGCTTACATATATGGTCTAAGTGGTTCTACATAAGAGAAACTAAAATAACACAGCATCTCTATGCATGGGAATTTCTTTCAATCCATGAAACCCTAATTAGCTATATACTTGTAATTCATGTATGAGTTTTTACTTCTAATTCATACAATTATGTGTTTCTACTTGTAATTCATGAAACTCTAGTTTCTTTGTTCTAGTGTAGGTACAAATATTCTAGGTATATGGTCTATTGGTTTGTAGGCAATGGAATGCGAGGAGACCAACAAAGTCGACGATTTGTTGATCCGACCTTCAATTTCCGATTTATGTTGAGTTGAAAGTCACATGAAAATGTCATTCAGGGACACTTGGTGACTCTCGGTCTAGGAGAGAAAAACCAAATGGAGCTCAAATTTTGCATGTCGTTGGCTCCAAAAAGTGTGCATGGGAAATCCTGATATGGGAACACTACCAACACTGGAACGGTGGAGGGTTTTGTAGAGTTGACCCACCAATGTGAGAGTTGCATTGAAGGAAACTGAGAAAAACCCTAGTTTATGAAACCAATGCATAATGAAGTCACTGGTCCATGCAAACATGGTGGAGAGGGCCCAATAGAGGTAATGGCATGCTAGGATACCAACGTATCTGAGGGCTCGTTGATTTGACATCCAGTTTGTTGGGTAAAATTATCACTAGTTAATTTACCTTCAATTAATTGTCAACCAGGGTACGTATACTTCAAACTATATGTGCGGGCAAGGTAGTTTTAATGCTGATGCTGATAGAAATTCTAGTCTACTTTCAAACGAAAATGAATTAGCTGAAGCTATTACTGTATTGAAAGATCAAATGCTAAGGATCACTAGATCTGTTCTTAGAGAAAAGAAAATCAACTTACTGACCACTATCTCACTGTCAAACTCAATTTAACCTACAGTAGCCTATAGTAATCTTCCAAAACAATATTGAACTACAACAATTTCAAAGAAATATCAAATTGCAACACTATAATTTATTTCTAGAACAAAACAGCCTACTAAAATAAAATCTTAAACCACAGCAATGTTTTAAGGCAATCAACAATCTACACTCAGCTACAGAAATGACGATCTATAAAAGAACTTAATAAATCAAAGCCTAGTTTTAGAATTAATCTGAAAACTCCACCATTAACCCTACAGTTTTGTGAGCTCAAAAGTCGAAAGAATGGAGCTATTCACTAGTTGCCCTAACGCTAACAGCAAAAAAGAAATATGAAATCCAATCTATTCTCTTCATGAATTCGATTCTACAACAATCCAAGTCGAGTTCATCACACAGCTTACCGATACCATAACCATCAATAAACAATCCATGCTGAAAACCAGAGAGGGTTTTAAATACAAACTGTTTCTAAATCTATTCAACAGGCTAGATCAATTGCAAATGATATTAACTAATAATCTGCAGACATACGTTCTATTTCAACTCACAAATGAGAAAAACCATCAACATTCCATAAAAACAATGTTAAAGAATAAAAACATTACTCTACTTACTGCAAAACACACAATATTGAAGTGCAAAGGTTTGGTGTTGAAGGTGGGCCCTGCCCTCAACGCCTGCCAGTCTTAAATCAAAGCTTTAAAGAAGATAAACGTTGGATCTATTGATAAAAATAAAGTTTTACAATCTCCTCTCTGAGTATCCATCCTAAGGATTTATTTATAAATGGATAGATGAACAAGATCCATCCCAGAATGCAGAGATTTGAGCAACTACCCAGAAAACGGCCAACACCAAATCTAGCAAAACCATGTCTGTTCCGGAAAGGATTTCTCCACATTCATTGAGAAATTCTGAAAACTGCCTGCATATAGGGGTAAACAGGGCCATTTGTGAAGTGGGTTTCGAACCATTTTGAGTAACTCCCAACCGATTGCTCAGAAATCGAGCCTGAAATTAGGTTCCCGATCAAGGACGGGAATGCCATTTTGCCAGATTGCTTGAGATCTATACACTGCTAAAAATGGAGGGTAATAGCTCCTTGAATGAAAGACATCCATGAAACAGCACCTGAGTAATCTTCATCAGCATCTAGAAGGTGATGTGAATCCAAGAGAATCCCCCAAATCACTGGTTCAGCCAGCATAAGTCTTCCTTGGAACGCCAAAACAAGCGTGGAGTCGGGTAGCAAAAGACCCCTGCATAGAAAAGAACAAAGAATTATTACTTGACCTATTATTAAGTGAAAATTAAAGGCCCTATTATATGTATAAAACAAAGCAAAGTAATGAACAAGCACTTGAAAATTCACTTACCAAAACTTAGCAACGTTGATCTCCAAAAAGGCATGACCATGTACAAAACAACACTAATAAAACTGATTATTATTTGGTTTCATAAGACTTTAAGCTAGACAATATTATACTGAATAGTCAAAATAGGAGACCAACACAGTTGTCGAGTTATGTCGAGTTGAAAGTCGTATGAAAATGTTGTTCAAGGACACTTGGTGATTCTCTGTCTAGGAGCGAAAAAAAATGGAGCAGCAAGATTTCATGTCATTGGATCCAACAAGTGTGTATGGTAAATGATGATATGGGAACACTACCAACACTAGAATAGTGGAGTGTTTTGCAGAGTCCACCCACCAATGCGAGAGTTGTATTGAAGGAAACTGAGCAAAACCCTAGTTTACGAAATCGATGCACAATGAAGTCATTGCACCATGAAAACATGGTGGAGAGGGCCCACTAGAGGTAATGGAATTTTAGGATACCAATGGATTTGACGGATCATCAATCTAACCTCCGGTTGTCGAGTTATCTCGAGTTGAAATTCACATGAAAATGTCATTCAAGGACACTTGGTGACTCTCGGTCCAGGAGAGAAAAACCAAATGGAGCAGCAAGATTGCATGTCATTGGCTCTGACAAGTGTATATGGGAAATGTTGATATGGGAACACTACCAAGACTGACACAGTGGAGGTTTTTGTAGAGTTTCGCCACCAATGCGAGAGTTGCATTGAAGGAAACTGAGAAAAACCCTAGTTTACAAAACTGATGCACAATGAAGTCATTGGGCCATGCAAACACGGTGGAGAGGGCCCACTAGAGTTAATGGAATGCCAATAGACCAACATAGTTGATGAATCATCGACCTGAACTCCGGTTTCTGAGTTATGTTGAGTTGAAAGTCACATGAAAATGTCATTCAGGGACACTTGGTGACTTGGTCCAGGAGTGAAAAGAAAAACGGAGTAGCAATATTGCATGTCATTGGCTTTGACAAGTGTGTATAGGAAATGTTGATATGGGAACACTACCAAGACTAGAATGATGGATAGTTTTGCATAGCTAACCCACCAATGTAATATTTGCATTGAAGGAAACTGAACAAAACCCTAGTTTACGAAATTGATGCACAATGAAGTCACTGAACCATGAAAACGTAGTGGAGACCCACTAGACTTAATGGAATTATAGGAGACCAATGGATCCAAAGGCTCATTGATCCGACCTTAGGTTTCCAAGTTATGTCGAGTTGAAAGTCGCATGAAAATGGGATCCATGCAACCCTAGAAACGGTGCACCGGCCTTACAAAAACCTGTGTCAAGTGGTTGCGGGTGGATTTCCCATGGTAGGCATGCCCAAAAACACCTGTAGGATCCGATAGAATAGAAAATCATCGCCTGCTCTGGTTTTTGGACCCTGGCCTTGAATTGTCCAGGTGTCCCTGAATGCCTTTTGCAAGCCTACTGCAACTCGCCATAGAACATTAACCAGGGATCCAATGGATGAACTGTCAGTTCCATTGGGATTGTGGCACAAGATTATGGAAAGGGTGGCCACCCAAACAACTCCGCAAGGCTCATAAATTCCTCTAGGCCATATTTTGAAAACTAGGGTTTCTCCCTAGTGGGGTCCATGCAACCCTGACAACAGTGCACCAGCCCTGCAAAACCCTGTGTCAAGCAACCGAGGGTGGCTTTCCCATGGAGGCCATGTGCAAACACACCTGTAGGAGATGATAGATTTGGAAATTACTGCCCAGTTTGATTTTTGGACCTCGACCTTGAATTGGCCCAGGTGCCCCTGAATGGATTTTGTAGGCCTACTGTAACTCACCATAGAACGTTGATCGGGGATCCGATGGATGAGACATCAGTTTGGTTTGGATAGTGGCATAGGATTATGGCTAGGGTGGCCTTCCCCCTAACTCCACATGGCCCAGGCATGCCTCTAGGCCATATTATGAAAACTAGGGTTTTTCCCAAGTGGAGTGTAAGCAGAATTACCCATTCTCATTCAATATAACCATCTAGATCCTCTCTATTTCTAATTTCCTCCATCAATATCTCATGCTCTAAATGAGGAAACAAGTAATGTACCTTGGTTGAGTTCTTGTTTGACATTGTCTATAGATGGATGTTCATGCCAACAATCAAGTTTGTGAATTGATAGACCACAGAACTTGTTCTTTAATATATGAATACATGCCCATTAGTTCTTCTTGATTTCCCATCTAGTGTAAGATATTCACCCTCAACCACCATCGATACAATAGGAAATTAATTTCTTTCATCATTAATCAATGATCTATTCAATATTTGCTTACCTCGAATGCATTGTGCCAACCAATAATCTGTGCCCCATTCATTGTCTTTCGGGGATAAAACTGCATATATGTGTCCTGGTTGTACAAGATAGGAGATATGGTTATAGTCTCTTGAAATCGTTGATTGGACCTCCTCTAAGTGGGTTGTTTCAATGACTACACGTGGGTCTACTACAAGTGACACATGATTCCAATCATCAATCTAATCCGTGCATTCACATTCATCCCATTCACCACTGCTACAAGGGTTGCAAAAGCAAGCAAGTTTCCGCGTCCATATTTCAAATAGGGGGTTGCTTAAGCTTTGAACCGAATGAAATCCATGTGTTCCTTGTGCTACACCGCAACTATAGGAATAGGATCGATCTATGTCAACCACATGCCAAAAATTCTTGATTGGCCCTCCTGCCCCTGTTGATGTATGTTGCACTTTAGTTTGGTCTAACATTGTTGTAGAGCACTGTTGAATGAAATATGGATTCTACATCTTTGATATGGGGGTTTCTGGTAAACCTCATCTCCTCCCTTCCTAATGCGGTCTTGATGCATGCACCAGCCCCGTCATTCTCACCTTTGTCGTGCTCGGTCTCAAAGTAGTTCCATATATGTGGCACATTATAAGTCTTATGTAACATACTCATGCATTGGAAGACTGAGGAATTTTTTAACTATCCCGCACAACCATCTGACCATATCCAACGTTGATCCATTTGTATATCTCCCTCCTTTAGCTGATCATAGAAAATTCAAAAACAATGTTGCACATAATGCATATCATGGCATCTGTCATCACTTATGTAAAATTTTGTCTCCTTCTGTATTATCCTGTTGTTAATGTTTCTCTTAGGGACATGCCCATACGTAATATGTACCATGATGCTGACTTGGTCAGAATGGTAGTATTGACTTTGAATTTCATTTCGTGGCTGAAGGGTGTAGCTTTCTACAAAATCCAAAATTGACAATATGGTCCCAATGGGAAATTTATACCTGCATTTGTTGTACTACTCATCCTCCCATTGTGCTACATGCACATGTTGAACATACTACTCAGTTTTCTTGTAGAACTCCATAAAAAAATCACATACCCGTACCTGTTTCCATGAAAACAAAACAAGGGTCATCTTAGAATGTGACCTTTCAAGAATGTATATGTAGAAACTGAACATGTAAGAGGAAAAACATGCAATAATAATTTGCACCTATGACTTCACCAATGCAATATTTTTACTTTCCTTTGCACTATCTGATTGATAGGTTACGTACTTGAAGCTCTGCATCTCCGCGCTCATATTTCCAAATTGATTCTCATCACTTCCATGAATGCAACAGTTCAAAAGAGAAAAACCACTACACCTGGAACAATTCCCATATAGACTTGATTTTCCATAGTATTTGTGTCCTTCATGCCTTGGAAACATGATGCCGACGATAAAATATCTCGATGCATTAAGTGATATTACGGATTCATTGCATCCCTGCTCAAGGTTAGTATGCAAATCACAAAATATATGTTTATACGTGTCATAAAAATATTCATATTATACATGGTATCTACAACAGCATGTGTTTCAATCAATGCATATACGAATGCACCATGGTTTACATTTCTCAAAGGACCTTTGGCCTAGGTTCAATTGTGTGTGCTCATTCCTGAATCTCTCATAGAGTTCAGTCTATGTTGTGTCAAGGAAGTGTTTGACATTGGGTTCATGTTCAGTAGAACCTTTTCTTAGCTTTAGCACATCTCTTTCGTTATATGAAGGTTTGGTATGATCATGCCATAAATTTTGTACTAGGTCCATAACAACATCAATTAGCCTCATATCTCGACAAGGAAAACTGCCGACAAAAGCCCAACAATATTTTCCACCTGGATTCTAAATATATTCTCTTATAATAGAATCCTTCTTAATAGTTTTTCTATTTAATTTAAGTATGTGAGAAGTGTGTTAAAGGAGGCAATGTTGCCATGTGGAATTTCTTACAACTGATTCTGATAACACACAATGAGCTGCACAAAGATATTTAGTATGAGACATCTTCCCAATCACATGAAAAGCACATTGGAGATTTCTAACAATATGATTATTAGCCTCTAAACTTCTAATCATCTTTATTCCAAGAATTATCCTAATAACAACTAAACAAATTGACTTTAAAAAACATAGTAATAATTGACATTTACCTGCATCGCCTTTGGATTCAAAATATTCCTTCATTAATTTTCTACATTGCTAATCAATAGTGCATTTGGGAAACTTACCTTCAAGGCCTGAAATACAAATTTCATCCACATGGATATGTTTAGGAGTCCCTTTTCTTGCACTAGACAGTTAAGGTAGGGAAGGTGGACATGAGCTATGAATCCCGGGGCTTCTTTGTTGTGGTGCTTCATTAACATGTTGGTCCATATTGGGAGTGTGATTGACATGGTTGTGGTTTTCTTGGAGATATTGAAAATTAATCATTGCTCCTAGGTCCAATTCTTGATACTCAACATCTCTCAATATACCTATGTCTTCAAGAGCTCCAACATGGCTCATTGATGGATTGTTGGTTGGAGACTTTGTTGATGTTGGAATTTGAGTTGGGTCCGTTGGACGCAACTACTTCACCCAAGGTTTTTATTTCATCAAATCTATTAGGATCAGCCGTAGTATCAGTGGAAATGTTTGGACCGTATCTCACTTTGTCCATTTCCAACCTGGCCTTTTCTCTTACCTCATTTTCCTTTTCAATGGGCATATTTCTTCTAGTTTTTCTTACTCTGTTACACGAGTTTCCCATATCCAAAAGTTTATTTATCAAAAATATGAGGTCTACCCCTGCATAAGAAGCAACAAATAAGGTATTATTTCTATTATACAAGAAACATGATGCATTCCAACATAATTTACTAAATTACAGATATGTTAGTATGGTAATTATTGGCATTGATACATAAACATTGATTAAATGTTTCTCTTTATTTTCAAACTAAAGTTTCATTTCTATACTCTATTTCAGTCAAGTAAAGAGAGTCAAGTTTGCAGGTATTACAACTATAGGATTATGACTTCCTTTTTGTTTAGAAATTATTGAAAGTCACAAGAAGATGAGTGAAATATTCTTCATTTCCAACACCTTCAGACAAGATGACATTACACGTAATATGCCATATTAGTTGTGAGGGAAGACACAAGTTGGTGTTTGGATGTCTTGGGAATAAATTGAATAAATTACACTCATTAAGTTACAACTTAACTAAAGAGAAGAAATTTACTAATTACACAATGAGGTTGTGAACCCTCCCCCCAAAAAAGAATAAATCATTAAGGTGGAGGCCTCCCTGGTAAGCTCAAGGTCATGTTATGATGGAGAGCATAGACAAGTTGGTGAACTATTCAATATGGACCCTCTCCCATGATTGCTTCCAAGTTTTTTTATAAAAATTGGAGAGTCTCAATAGAGAACTTCATCTATGCCATCCTTGTGGGAAATCAAACTATATTCATGTGTAAATCATTATCGATTTACATGGCATACTTCATCTTGTATAGAGAATATGGACAAATTGGTGAACTATTCAATATGGACCCTCTCCCATGATTGCTTCAAAGGTTTTTTTTAAATTGAAGAGTCTCAATAGATAAATTCACCTATGCCATCATTGTGTGAAATCAAAATATATTCATGTGCAAATGTAAATTAGTTAACATTGCATACTTCATCTTGTATGGAGAATATGAGACTTGTTTATATGTGAAGTTGGGAATTCTTCTTCTGAAATTAATTTTTGTCTATGAGAGAGATATTGTTGTAGGAATATGATAAAACATAAATCAATGAAATGATCTGAAATCTTGTGAATGAAAACAATTATATACAATTCACCATACCTATTCAAAATGATCTCTTCTTGCAATGAAAACTTGTATTTTGAATGTATCCACTAACTTCCAAGACCACTGAATATGTTTGTTATATTCCAAGAGTGATATTCTATCCAATAGATCAAAGACTGTCCAATTGACGATTGAGTGTGAGACAAATTGCAAAGTTCAGGAGCACAAAATGCATGAGCGCTTTTAGAAAACCCATGAAAATTGGAAGCAACCCCTGAAATCCAAATCTCTATTTTTTTTAACTAGTAACAACTACACACATGCGTGTATAATAGCACATGCGTGTATTAATGCGTACACGCATAGAGACATGTGTGCACTTATACCTAACATTTACATCATTTACTCACTAACATTTATCCCATTTAATTACTAACGTTCTTCAACAATGTCTTGGTATTCACACATGTATGAGTATTTTTACAATATAGTCTTCACCACCACTTTCTTCTTAGGTTCATGGGTTCCATTATGAGGTCTTAGGCTCCTTACCTATGTCTAGTGGAGGGTAAGGGAGGCCTCCAGCATTGACCATCATCACCATCATAATCATCATCATAGTCATCATCATCGTAATCATCATCATAACCATCATCATCATAGTCATCCTCATCATCATCATCATTATAGTCATCATACTCATCATCACCATTGTCATAATCATCATCCTCCTCATCACCATCATCATTTTTCCTCATCACCGTCATCATCATCATCACCATCATTATTCATCATCATCTTCATCGGCATCATCATTATCATCATCATCATGATCTTCATCATCATCATAGTCATCATTATCATCATCATCATCCTCATCCTTATCGTCATCATGATCATCCTCATCCTCATCATTATCATCGTAGTCATCATCATGATCACCATCATAGTCATCATCATCCTCATCATTGTAATCATCGTCATCATAGTCATAGTATTTATGATCATCATCATCGTCGTCGTCGTCTCCATCATCATCATCGTCATTGTCATGATAGTCATCATCATCATCATCATCATCGTTGTCGTCATCATCATCATCATAATTTTTCATCATCATCATCAACATCATCATCATCATCATCATAATCATTGTCATCAGAGTCATAGTCATCATGATAATCATCATCATCATCATCCTCACCATCATCATCATCACCACCATCATTATTCATCATCATCGTCATTGTCATCATCATCATCATCATAATCATCATCATCATCCTCATCATCATCGTCATAGTCATCATCCTCATCATCATCATTGTCATCATCCTCCTCATCATCATCATTGTCATCATCCTCCTCCTCATCATCATTGCTCATAATCATTGTCATCATCCTCATCATCATAGTCATGGTCATCATCATCATTCCATTGAAGATGCTTGAAAATAAAATCAAAGCAAATTTTCAACTAAACCTATCATCATCATCATTGTTCCTCATCATCATCATAATCATCATCATCACCATCATTGTTCATCATCATTGTCATCGTCTTCATCATCATCATCATCATCATCATCACCATCATTGTTCATCATCATTGTCATTGTCTTCATCATCATCATCAGAAGCATCCTCCTCCTCCTCCTCCTCATCATCATAGTCATCATCCTCATCATCATCATTATCATCCTCCTCCTCCTCATAATAATCATTGTTCATCATCATCATCATGGTCATCATCATCATTCCATTGAAAATGCTTGAAAATAAAATCAAAGCAAAGTTTCAACTAAACCTATCATCATCATCATCATCATCATCATTGTTCCTCATCATCGTCGTCATCATCATCACCCTCATCATCATCATCA
Source organism: Pseudotsuga menziesii (assembly GCA_001517045.1). Classification (NCBI taxonomy): domain Eukaryota; kingdom Viridiplantae; phylum Streptophyta; class Pinopsida; order Pinales; family Pinaceae; genus Pseudotsuga; species Pseudotsuga menziesii. The sequence continues at coordinate 25,906 of LPNX011038727.1, forward strand.
TCATCATCACCATCATTATCATTGTCGTCATCATCATCATCATCATCATCATCATCATCATCATCATCATCCTCATCATCATCATTGACAGGTTCGAAGACTCCTTTAACCTAGACCTTGTAGATGAAGACGACATAAATATGAGGTTTTTTATGTTAAGCCTCTCAGGGGAAGCAAATAAATGGTTCAAATATTTTCCTGCCGGATCTATTCGCATGTTCACAAATTTTCAGACTGCGTTCTTGGAGAGGTGGGATGATAAAAGAATCCCCCTACAGGTCCTATCCCAGTACAACGGGTTGAACAAAGGCAGTTTTGAATCCATACATGAATTTTCTAGTATATCTATGATGACATATAATTCTATTCCTGTTGAGATCAAACCACTAGTGAGTGCTACAAAGTTACATTATGTTGATGCTTTTGACGGTGATTTTTCTCTGTTGTTAAGGGAAAGAAAGTCGACAAAACTTCCTGTAATGTTTCAAGATGCCTTGGAAGTGGAAGCTAACAAGATGGAGAGTGGGAAGATTAAACAGAAAATGGAGATGAGGAAAGTCATAGAAGATGGGTGCTCCAACTCCGTTGCTTTCTCTAACGATGTAAAGTTTGAAATTATGTTGAAGATGATAGAAAAACTAATGGCTAAATTTTCAGTAGACAATGGATCATAGCACCGGGAACAGAATGAGCCCCAAATTAGGAATCCCAATTTCAGGAGGCCCAACCCTCCTCAACCTCCTCAGATCAAATAGAGGGAGGCCAAAAACCCCCAAAACCCGAATTATCAGTAGATACAACCACCTTTCCCTGAAAACTATGTCGACGGTGAAGGTGGAGAAGAAATCGCTGAAGATCAAATCCATCATTTGGGGGATTTGGACTCCGACATATACCTCATGGAGGTAGAGCATAATCTGCATGCCCAAGAGGAGGAGTCGAAAGACCTTGAAGAAGAGTCAAAGCAGTACCAGAGGGGGTATATGCATGCCATAGAAAAGGTTAAGAGGAAGATCCAATTGAGGAGTAGACATGTCATTATCAATAGAGGTAAGCAAAATCTAAATCAGCCATGTTAACCTGAAAATCCCCCACATAGCTCTCAATGGCCTACACCACCCAAGGACACCATCTCACAACCCCCATATCACTCCATCAGACCTTCCATTAGACCCCCACACCTCCAAAAGAGCCCAAGGATGAAGAAAAGGGATAAAATCCCCAAAAAAGAGCCTTAACTTTAACCCCTTTTAGGGTTTTAGCCCCTTTTTGAGGGCTTTAGCTCCTAGGGGGCTATTTTGTTCTGTAGCAAGGATTTCTCCTTACTACAGGGGTATGAATGGCTCCCTTATGCCTATAAGGCACAAGGGTAGGTTCTTGCTATGGATGAATGCATAAAAACAAAACTAAAGATACAAAAAGAAGAATAGTAAACTACACTAAGCTAATCTAAACAAGAAGAGTAAGCAAATGGAGCACAGTTGAACCCCTCTGCACAAACTAGGTTAGGGTTCCACCTCCGATACCTATAAAACAAACCTAAGCTACAATGGAGAAACCTACAAACAATGTTAAACAAAACCTGCAAGAAACAATGGTTATAAGTAAAATAAATCTAAATAGCTAAGAAGCAAACACAAAAAACACAAATATACCTTCTCTTAGTGGGTAATGGGCCACCATGCCCTAGCTCTAGGAAGCCTCTCTCTCTTGGTTGGGGGAGAAATGGCTCAAATGGGAATGGATGTGGAGGAGAGGGAATGTGGGTGGTTTGAGAGGGAAAGGTCTCAAAGAATCCATGGGAAGCATAACAATAAGCAAGGGAGAAGTGTTTTGAGAGTGACCCCCCACCCTCCTTTTATAGCTTTTTCAAGGGGTTTTAGGGTTTTAAGCCCTTGGTTAGGACTTTAGCCCCTTTTTTGGGCCTTTATCCCCTTCCACCCTAACTTGAGCTCCTTTTAGGGTTTTAGCCCCTTTTTGAGGGCTTTAGCTCCTAGGGGGATATTTTGGGCTCTTTTTTGGGGTTTCTAGCCCTTTTCTTCATCCTTGGGCTCTTTTGGAGGTGTGGAGGTTTAATGGAAGATCTAATGGAGTGATATGTGGGTTGTGAGATGGTGTCCTTGGGTGGTGTAGGCCATTGAGAGCTATTTGGGGGATTTTTAGGTTAACAAATTATCCCCTGATGTGTCAGGGCAGGAGCTCAATGTATGGACAACGCACATCATAGGATTTGTTGTGTAGAGGTGGTGCTTCTGGGGCTGGGGCATGGTGGCTTTTGGTTTTTCTATTAATTTTGTTCCCATCAATGGGTGAGATACAATAAATGTGTGACATGTATATGGACGAGGTGGGAATTCCCATGCTCATGACAATGCCAAAAGAATCATTTGATCTATGCTCTAAAATACAAGATACGATCATATACAACTGATGTTACAATGCTAGTTGCCTCTATGTGAGGCTGAATACAATACTGATCTCGTACATTAGACCCATGGCATTCTCATGGAATGCTAAATATTTATGACTAATAGTCTACTTGATTTGGAATGGTACATAGCTATGTGGACTCACTGATTGAGAGTCAGAGTCCCTGTGGTACAAGTATGCTGCATCAATCATAAAGGTGTATCGAAGCACTACTGGGGCTTCTGAACACTGTCTCCAATGAAACCCAAAAATCACAAGGCACATAACCTATTTAGGTCCCTTGAGTGGAATCACCAATGTTCTAGAGTCAGGAAACATCCAGGGTCTTCAACCAAGTACTGAACGGAACAAACCCTATACAAATCTCAACGGTGCAATGATGGAGTTGAAGTCAAGCACATGAGAAACAACCATCCCGAGAGGCACTATGGACTCCTCTCAAGTGGTCCAAGGAACTGATAAATGATTTCAATGAAACCAAGGTACACGGACCTTTGGGTCTATCCTCTAGAATATGTACATTGGCATTGACAGAGGGAGACCTTCCCCTAGCCAAGGCAATGAAGTTTCCTTGACCAAGAGCATGAGGGAGATAACCGAAAGGTGTGAAGCAATCTACTAACTGACTCACTGAATTGGGGGGGGGGGGGGAGAAAAGGGAAGGGAAATAACTGAACAGGGGTAGGGGGGGAGTGGGAGACTCAAACTTCCTTTGTTCAGAGTATAACGACAGGGTGGACCAGGAAGGAAATGAAACTGACTCAAGGGAATGGGATCATAGCTGTAATACCAAGAATGTTGCTGCAGATGGGAAATACTTGGAGGAGGAGGTGGACACTTTTGATACTAATGGGATCCAAGGAAGACACATTGCAGATTACTCTTAACAAAGGCAACCAAATGTGGGAATGCTGCCAAAATATTTTTTGTGGGGTGGTGTCTAGGGACACCGTTGTGGTACGATCTCATGGATTTTTGGCAAGCCCGAGAAGGTAAATGCTTAATGGTGCTTTCAATTTTAGAGGGTCTGAAAGCATGAAGAAGACTCCAGTGGGGGATCTTTTTTGTTGGTAGTCTCCTGTGCCCAAAAAAGGACAAAAGTATACATAGGAGAGCTCTCCCATCCTGGAGGGGATGAGAGACTTCTTTACCATTGGTAGTCCAATCAGGCCAAAAAAGGTTAAACCTATGCTGGTTGGATGGTCATTCAAATAATTTTACGAGCATGAACAAAACCAAGTTTGCTCGGTAATATTTTCTTGTCGAGACAGCTATAAAAGAGCTTAATGAAAACTGGTGGTGAGCTTTTTCGCAAAGTGTGGCCCCTCTGCTCGAAAAAGCATAAAAGTATGCAGAGGGGAACGGTCTTGGCTTGAGTGTGCCAAGGAGGTCCTTTTCATGAAATGGTCTACATGGTTCACAAAAGGAGATAAATGAGACGATGTAGATGCCCTCTCCTATACTTTAGCAAGCGGTAAAGGAAGTTGTTGTGCTCAGCAATATTTTCATTGTTTTAAGGAGTCAGAAAAGAGCTTAAACAAAACTCCAATGTGGGCAACCGATGGTGGCACATGCGGTGCCCCATGTCAGGACGATGGATAGAGGTCCAAAGTTCATCCATGTAGTATGGATGGAGCAGAAGGCTCTCAAACATACCAATACATGCATGGGATAGATCACGGTAGAGGCCTGCGAGTCGGTGCAGTAGAGGCACACAAACCGAGGTGGCTCTTAGATAGAGGTCATGAGTGTGTGTGTGTGTGTTGTGGTGGATGAACTTGACCACATGCACTGTGAGTACAAGTCCGCAGGAATTTATATGCCAAATATGTGTAAGAAAAATAAATTGTTTTGTGGATGATGGTCCAAATGTCCGTGTCAGGTGTGGTGAATGGAAAAGACAACTATGTGTTAAAAATGCAAAATAAAAGCTAAAGTTACAGTCCTTAACAGGAAGCATCCCAAAAAGTTGAGTGAGTTGTGGTCAGGAAGTGTGATGCAAGTACAGGTTCGTGGACACTTGCATCGTCATGTCATGGCTTGTAAATCGAGGTGACTTGTGGGAAATGGTCCCAAAATTGGTTTATTGAAACATGAGACGATGGTCTCAAAAATGGAAATTTGATCCTGGAGGTGTGAGAGGTGTATCGAACTAGTTTCAGGTGACTTTGGACTAGCAGCTAATGGTGTTGCCCCTAACTTGTGCTAAAAAATGTTGAAAAACAAGAAAGGGAAAAAACTACGCTATAAGGGACTCATCAGGCATATACTCTCTTGAGGTGGAGCCCGTTGCGCAGCTTCTTCAAGAGTCAGTCATCTGAGTCAGCGAAGAGGTGTGACCCCTTTCCAAGATGAAGGTCATTGGTAAGGCAGGGTGATGGAATCTTGTATTTTATGGGAAGAACTGATTCCACACTATGGTTTAAATGGAATGGGGTAAAACTAAAGGCACTCTTACATATATCTCCATCATCATGTAAGTGGTTTTGGGATAGATCAGGTGGATCTTCCACAAACAATGAGACAGAAGGGCAACTGGTGCTAGAGATCATGTAAATGGTACTAGTTGTGGTTTTGGTGGCCTTGCCCCCAATCTCTGTTGGAGGAAGAGGGGAAGTCCTGGAGATAAGAGGAGTCTTTGATGGACCTGGAGGTAGGTGCAATATCATCTCAATTGGCTGGACATGAGTCAACACATCCTAGGGCCTTAGAGGTAGGGTAGGTGGTTCAAGGTACCACACAAGATCGCCTAGTGTGAAATCCTATAGATTGTAGGTTGCCAAGACATACTTAATCACTATCTCGGATGGTAGGAAAAGGAAAGGGAAAAGGAAAAGGATCATGTTGATTGGGGATGAACCCCAATGTTTTCCTAGTAACTGAGGTTGTGGCTGTGGTTGGGGAAACAATGGAAGAGACAGGTTTGATGGACCATCGGTGATGGTGGAGACAAGAGGGTCTGTAGAAATAGACATCATGTAAATGGACATGGTGTTTGAAGAAGGAGGTGGTGGGTGGACTTCTTCAATCAAGGTGATCTTAGACTCAAGGGAATGGTGACGGAGGTCAGTGAGAGCCATTCAAAATTTGGGAAAATCTTGGAAATGGTGGGAGTAATGTCCATACAATCTGGAAAGGGCGCAAGCATGGTTTGTCCTCAATGCCTTGTTCCTGACTACTGGTGCAGTTGGGAGTTCAACCACGAGGAGGTTTTTGTTCATATCCATGGCATCCAAATGCGCATGGATTATTGGGATTTTAGGGAAATTCTTAGTTGGATGGCCATGTTGTTCGTAGACAGCACAAGGTGGGACTTGTCATGGTTTTGTGGTGGCTTTGGTGTTCTTTCCCCTAGCCCTTTTGGGTTGGGGTGATGCAGGTGCTGGTGCGGTGGTTGGCTTATGCGAACCGGGTGGGGGGTGAGGCTCAACCACAACAGGTTGCACCGAGGTTAAAACAACCTGGGGCATTACTGGTTGAGTTGGTGGATAGAGATACCACACTGAGATCCCCAACGTAATGTTGGGTAGGCTTAAGGTGGCCATGACCAGCTTGCTCATGACACCAAGTGGGGGAAAGAGGAAGGGAATTGTATGGACTAGAGATGAGCCACATAAATCCCAGCTGGTTGCATGTGGGGGTGAGGTTTTGGTTGCGGCTGCATGTAATTCTGCTGCTGTGGGTGATGTTGCGGCTATTGTTGGCGTTGCAGCTGCGGATGATGTTGTTGTTATGGTTAGGGCTATGACTGCGGTTGTTGTTTGGGTGCAGCGGTGCTTGATGAGATCGTGCACAAGTCCATGGTTTTATTTTGTGTCAGTGGTGGTGACACCAACGGGAAAGGAGCCATCATGGTGGGATTAGTAAACAACCCAGGGCCCACATTCAACGGTGGGGAGGCTAGTATGTTTTCAACCATAGTGTTGGTTGTAGAGATGACGTTAGCGTGTGTAGTCACCCCTTGTGGCTCAATGGTGGTGATGGTAGGGATAACATTGGTAGGTGCTATTAACCCTTTTGGATCATGGTAGGTGAGCTGGTCAACCATCACAATATTCCCTTCATGGGGGAACATCATGAGGTTGAAGACAGTTGACACAACGGCTCACATGGCATACATGTAACTCCTCCCAAGGAGGAGGTTGTGGTCTAGTTGAGCATTGACGACTTCGATGTCAATCAGGACTGTCTTCCTGTTTAACATGATGGGGACATGGGGAGGAGGTACTCCTTCAGCTAGAATAGCTCAAATGGGTGTAGAAAGACTTTCTTCTGCACTAGACATTAGTCTGCTCACAGGAACACCAATCACAGGTGAATTGAAAGGACGAACCTGGAAGATCACAGGATCATTTGGGTAAGTAAGAGGTGAATTAAAGTTTCTTACAAACTTATTAGCTTACAATTCTTCTATCTCTACTGTGGTTGTATCAACCTAGTTTTCCCTAAGTTCTAGTTCACCCAGAACTTCACTAATTCCTACCGGTTCGAAAATATCGTCTGTGTTTAATCTCCACCTTTGAGGGTGCGGTGGAGGCTTCACTGTAGTAAGTGGAGGAAGTTTTTGCAACCTTCTTGACCTTCTAAGAGGTTGGTCCTCCATGATTGAAAATTCAACTCTTCACACCCTAAGGTCAGATAAATCACAAACAAACCATAGAGCAATCACTACAAAATTTCCTAAAGCCACAACAAACACAAGGGGTATAAGATATTCTTTCTAGAAGAAATATGAGAGACAATTACTTGGCATCCTTGAATATCTTCTTATGCACAAGTGAAGGAATCACCCACTTCCCTCCCACACTTTCTGTAAGGGTCACCTTCCAAGCCCATCCAAGGTCAACTAGAAATAGCCTTCCAGTGTACCTGTGTATAAACCCTAGATGTCAAAAGAGACTAAAGGCTACCATAATTATACTGACAGTCTGTGGGGGTATTTGCAAGCCTGGTTTGTACACATGGGTGGGGTAGCAAATCCCAAAATTCTGTCTAAGGTAGAATCCCCAGATGTGCAAAAACATTGGTCTATGCTTTTACAAGGAGTCGGACGGTTATCTCCTCAGTCCAAGCCTCCACGTGACCTCATGCTTAAATCCCGTTTGAGAGGATCTTCCCAGATATAATCAACATATAATAGGATTTACATAATTAATGGCCAACTACGTCTGAATTTAAACACTTGTGGAGATTTAAACCCCTATTCCACAAGTCCAACCTAAGCTAGTTGGTGCATGAGCCTATAAAATAAAACTTACTAATAATTTTTAAATTATAGCGTTCATTTTAAGGGTTGTTCTTAGTTAGAAGGTAAATGGTGTGAAATACTGTGATGTTATAGACTCAGTAAGAAAAAAGTAAAATGATGTATAAAGCAAATTCCAAAGAAAATTGCAACTATTTAACCCAAATTTCTTCTCTTTTTGTAAATGTAAGCTAATGAAATTGAAACTAAGTGCTAGAAAACTAAGACTTCTTTTTATAATTTTTGAAATTTTATTTGAAAAAATACTTAAAGGAAAATGACTAAGTACAACTAAATGCCAAAGTATACAATGTTTTTATTCACTTTTTTCAAAATTCTTCAAAAACTACAATGGAACTAAATGCAAATTTTTTGAGCAAGTTTGAATAATCAGAACATATAATAAGTAAAATGAAGTATAAAGGACCCAAAATAACCCGCTTCAATCAATCAAGAAGAAGACTCAGAAAAAAAAGCAACTTCGGGAGACTATTGAACCATAAAAATCCACTAAACTCACAAAAGAACAAATTCTACCCTGACACTACAAAATGCAATACATAATATAAAGTATCCAAAGCCCTGATCAATGACCTAGGTACAAATACTTGAACTCATCAACCAAGTAGGAGGACCAACTTCAAATTACGAGATGAAAGAAAATTCAAACCAAGAAATCTCAAAGGGTTGAAAACAAGCACAAGGTGTGACATAAGACTTTTAGACTCACAGAGTCATGCCAGAATCATAAGACTCCCAAGCAAGCAAAAATCAAACACAACAGGGAAAAACAAAACCCTACTAAAAAATTATGCTGCTACAGGATATACGCGACTATGCATGAAGGCAACCCGTGTACCATATGAAACTTTCTTATAGAGCAACTCATGTATACAAGTTGTTATAAACAACTGTGTATAACAACAACCCACGTATACAACAAAAACATTTCTTCCAAAAGAAAAAAAAATTAAAGGCTTCTAGGCACACTACACTATGAATTAAAATCAAGATAAAAAGACCACACTTAGAATCAGAAATAGAGCAAAGGCTGGTAAAGATCCTACAGAATAAACCCATAGCAGGCTAGGCTCCCCAATGAAGTTGCCAATTCTGTTGCTCAAGAAATTTCACGCTTATAACCTAGGTTCTGGGGTTTCCAACTTACTACTAACTTGTAGACAATCAAATTTTAGAGAGAATGGAAAGAGAACAGGAAGAAAGTCTTGACTTACCCGATTAATGACAATTGATCCAAACTTGATCTTCTCCTGCTCCAATGTTCTCCAAAGAATCTAGGGATGCTTCCCTTCACCTGCAAAGAGCTAATTCTTCAAGTAATATCTCATATATATATCAATCAAAGGTTATAGGAAAAGCATAATAATAACATCATTGAGCATATTCATTAAACCAATATACATGAGATAAACAATGCAAGATTGGAAGAAGAATTATCTTTATTAACAAAAGGTGAATAGGTAAGAATACAACCTAGCTTCTGACACAAGGACTTCTCTGCAACCAAGGATTTTGAGTTTTGTTTCTCTAAGACTCTGAAGATATACCACCAACATAACTTTTCTCTCCAAAAAATTAATTGATTAGCCCCACCGCAAGGCCTCTATTTATACTTTGGTAAATAGAGTGGCTTCGAAGGTAGGGATGGTTGGCATAGTTGGTATAGTTATGGATTAGGACCCAACTAATCTCATCTAATATTGATTTTTATTTTTTAATGTCAAATTAAGGTATACGTGGGAATTAATATAGGCAACTCGCGTATGATATGCGTGTTTCTCAAAGGGAACTCACTTATGCAAGTATACGCTGGTTGCAATCCACATAGTCATGTATGACACGTGAGTTGCAATGCCCATAGTCTTGTATGCATACCAAAACTTAGAATAAAAATATATAAGGCTGGTCTGAAGATAATGCATAAAAGGTCATGCACATCTATAGTGTTTTGGCCACTTCAATCCAAATTGTCCTTTTGTGTACCGACATGATGAATGTCACCACTCGGATGGAGAAGTGCCATTTTGGCTGATAACACCCCCAATATCTCTCTCTCTCACACTATTTATCTATCTATCTAAACTCTTAACTCCCAATATTTCACTCTAACCCCCCCATCTCTCTCTCAAACCTCAATCTATCTATCTATTTATCTAAACCCCTAACCCCAATCTCTCCTTCTCTCCCTCTCTCTCTCTCCCCTATCCTGTAACCTAAATCCCTCTATGTTTATCTATCTCTCTCTGTTATCTGGAAATACCCACCTCCTATGGACAAGAGCTGGTTCCCTAGATCTGAATGGTTTAGGTCTAGAAAAAAACACAAACACCAAATGTTAAACTTCTCCTAGATCTGGTTAATCAACTAAATGGAATTCCATGATACTTCTCTCAAAGTTTTTCCTCTCTATCCTCGAAGAAAAAACTCTAAAATATGGAAAAAAAACAAGAGAAACATGATAGCATACAATATAATCAACTAAATCTATGCTTGTGACCAAGGAATCAAGCAATATAAACACATGAAACAATAAATATGGGAAAGAAAAGAAATTTTTTATTAGAAATGATTGGGGAGACTACAACCTTAATTCCTTGGTGTTGAGAGTTCCTTCCAATGTCTCCTTAACTCTAACTTCACCTTGCCTCCAAAGGCTCAAGAATTATTTTGACAGATTTTGGGTATGAAACATAATTCCTCCTCCTTTTTCCCATGGCGGGTGAGCCAGTATTTAAAGGCATGGGAGGATAGGAAGGGTTGAGGATCTCATGGGTGATGTGGATATTATATCCTAAAAGGGATGATCTCGAGATCCAGCTAGTCCTAAACCATAGGGGTGAGGCTCCACGCAGGTTAGCTTCGAGAAGCCTCTCGAAGCTTCTTTTTTTTTCCTTGAAAACTTGAGCACCGCTCCTCCAATGAATAAAATAGGTGATGATAAGGGGGCACCACTTATTGCAGTAAGGACAGGAGTAGTGGCACCTCTCCTTTCTCATGTATCAGGAGTGGTGCTTCCCTAGCACCACTTTTTGTCAATGGAAGAGGAGCGTTACCAGCTCAAAACAAAGAAAATATGCAAGGGGATAGTTTGAACCTTCATTTCTCTAGGGAAAACTTTGAGGGATTGGAGCAGATAAGGGAATATCTATCTCATGACATGAGGGTGATGAGATTTCGATATAACATTCTATTTGTGTATATCTCTCTCTCAACCCCTAACCACCAATATCTCTATCAAAACCTTTAACCCCTAATCTATTTTTATCGTTCTCTCTCTCTATATATATCTAAACCATTAACCCCCATTCTCTCTCTCTCTCTATAAACCCCTAACCTTTAATCGATCTCTATCTCTGAATCCCTAACCCCAAATCCCTCCCTCTCTCTCCATCTCTCTCTCTCTCTCTCTAATCCCATAACCCTTAATATCTTTATTTCTACTCTAATGTATATTTAAAACCATAACCTCTAATCTCTCATTCTCTAAAACACTAATATCCAATGCCTCTATCTCCCTCCCTCTTTAAATTTGTAACCCCCAATCTCTCTATGTCTCTTTCTAAGCCCCTTAACCCCATCCTCTCCC
>LPNX011038727.1:38269-50877 GCA_001517045.1 Pseudotsuga menziesii
CCGACTATCTCTCTTTGTAAAAATATAACCTTCAACCTGAATCCCTTCCTCCCTCCCCTTCTCTCTCTCTCTTTCTAAGTGTTATCAGCCAAAATGGCACTTCTCCATCTGAGTGCTGACATTCATCATGTCGGTACACAAAAGGACAATTTGGATTGAAGTGGCCAAAACACTATAGATGCGCATGACCTTTGATGCATTATCCTCAAACCAGCCTTATGTATTTTTATTCAGAGCTTTGGGTTGCATACGTGACTATATGAATTGTAACTCGCATGTCATATGCGAGTATGTGCATTGCAACCTGCATATACCTTGCATACACGAGCTCCCTTTGAGCAACACGTGTATCATATGCGAGTTTCCTATATTAAAACTCGTCTATACCTTAATTCGACCTTAAAAAATATAAATCATGATTAGATGAGATTAGTTGGGCCCTAATCCATAACCATCCCAACCATCTCAACCATCCTAACCTTCACAACCTCTCTATTTCCAAAGTATAAATAGAGGCCTTGGGATGGGGCTAATCAATTAATTTTTGAAGAAGTTATGTTGGTGGTATACCTTCAAAGTATTGGAGCAGCAGAACTTAGAGTCCTCGGTTGCAGAGGAGTCCTTGTGTCAGAAAATGGGTTGTATTCTTACCTATTCACCTTTTGTTAATACAGAGAATTCTTCTTCCAATCTTCTGTTGTGCTTGTCTCATGTATATTGGCTTAATGAAGATGTTCAATGATGTTATTAATATGCTTTTCATATAACCTCTGATTTATATATGTATGAGATATTTCTTGAAGAATTGGCTCCTTGCAGGTGAAGAGAAGCATCCCTAGAAGCTTTGGAGAGGATTGGGGAAAGAGAAGACCAAGCTTGGATCAACCGTCATAAACCTGGTAAGCCAAGATATCTTTCTATTCTCTTTCCATTTTCTGTCAAATATGATTGTCTACAAGTCTAATAGTAAGTTGGTAACCCCAGAACCTAGGTCACAAGGGTGTAATATCTTGTACAACAGAACCGATGACTCTGCTGTGGAGCCCGGCCTACTGTGGGTTTATCCTATAGGTTCTTTACTGGTATTTGTTCTGATTCTGAGTGTGGTCTTTTTATCTTGATTTTTGGTTTACACTGTAGTGTGCCCAAAAGCCTTTACTATTTATTTTCTTTTCTTTTGAAAAAAAATAGTTGTATATGTAGGTTTCTGTTATACACAGTTGTGTATAGCACCTTGTATACATGGGTTTCCCTATAAGACAGTTGCGTATGGTACGCAGGTTTCCTACATACACAGTCACGTATATCCTGTAGCAAGATAAAATTTGGATAGGGTTTGCTTGTGGAAGGCCTCGCTTCTAGGTAACAGCAGAACCACTTTAGGCTGCACCTCCGGCCCTATGCAGTCAGAGAGGGATCTCTCATTCATCACCAGAGTAGCTCCACATAAGGTTGTTAGTCTTGTGTGTCGCCAGAGTCTACTCCACAAAAAGGATTTTCAATCAGCATAATCAGGGGGCTACGATCCTAAATGGAGGAAAGTATGTTGAGGAAGTTTCATGGTAGGATTATCGAGGGATAAGGGACCATGGGAAAATGGAGTCGAAGCCTATGCAAGAAAATTATCACAGATGAAAGAATGACAAAAGGTAGCAAACGGAGGCAAGATAGCTGCTGATTTCCCAATCAAGATATTTTAGCGGGAATTTTAAAGGATAAGGAGGGACAGTCCATCACATGGAACATCAGCGCGATGAATTCCATGTAACTTTAGAAGAACCATTATTAATTCCTGTAACAATAGTCGGAGCATAACAAGTATGAATTTCGAGCCACTATACCCTATGTCACAGGCATGAAAAGCAATAAACAAAATGGAGTGGAAACAAGAAAACACAATTTACACGTAAAAGGAAAGCACTTATTGGGAAAAACAACAACAAAGGAATCTCTGCTATGAATGACAGTCTTCCACTGCAATTTATTCATACACAAGTATCAAGTTTTACAAATGGGAGCATCAACTCAGGATTGTTTCCCAATCCAATTCACTAACTACTTTCTCCCTCTATCAGGAGCATTTTTATACAATCATGTTGCTAAGACTATCAAATAAAAATCTATTACAAGTCACCATCAAGCGCTAACAATGTGAAGAGTGGACAATCACCATGTTTTACAAATAGAAGAAAAAATTATGGAGATGCAACGCATGATAATGCGGGATGATAGCGCAGAGCCTCCCACCATTCTGCTTCATGAAAATGATTCCCATGTGGCATGCTAATAGTCTATTTCCCACACAGGCAGCTAGGGACCCATTTTGGGTCTCCTTGTCCAGCTCGGGGATACCAACTAAAGGATGACAATAAGGCCCAAATCCTTTTCCCCACCATTATCCTTACCTCATCCTCTATCGGATAACACTGCTATAGGAAAAGGCAGGAGAAAGGGTGGCCAAATGCTTGGTGATGATAAGTGACTCAAGAAGCTTATCAACTTTGTACTATCTTCCTCCTCCTACGAGGAGGATCTTTATGTGAGCCATGTAGCCAAGTGTGTGTTTGACCTTCTCCTCGTCCATGACCAATCCGCCAAGTGGAGACCGCAGGAATAGTGTTGAAGGATCCAGATCCATCTGATCCCAGTACGAGCATTCACTCCAACAGCACTACTACCACTATCAGTTGGGACTTCATAGATCGTGACTGCAGCCAGGAGTGCTGAAGGGACATTGCTGGGATGTACAAACCCATGCACTGCACATCCGGAGAATGGGTTGTGTAGAAGCAGGTGAACCCCCCTTGGTATTTCATATCTGTGCCTCGATGGTTGGTTATTTTTTGGTGTGGATAACCAGAACACAAATTTCATGCCTGCCTACCAAGAGTACCCCTTTTCTAACTAATTTCTCGAACCACATAGTCATGGTTGTCTATGAAAGACTTCAACACTTCTCAGAATTCATCCCTATATCTCTTATCATCTACACAGTTCCATGTCTCAAATATCTTCAAAATATGGTGTTATATATTGTGAGAAGGACAACTCGGGAAAGGCTATATCTTTAAAGTAGCCAGGGTGGAGATCTTCCTTCCTGATGTTCAATCATATCATCTGGTATGGTTCAGATTCCACACCATTTACGCAGGGCTGTCAAAATGGTTACAAGAGCTGTGGATTTGACTATCCCTCACCCTTTTAATTACCTTGATGGTGGCATCAGGCTGTTCTAGTTCGTAGTGTCACTCAAACTCATGTGAATGCCAATTCTATCACCTCATTGAATCAAACCTTCATCTCTCCCACGGTTTCCTCTGAAACAAAAACCGTGCCACACTTGCGACCCATCGAATTGCGCCATTGGACAAGACTTCCACCTCAGGTGTATCCCGAATGGAATCAAAGAAATTAGCCAATCTACGATGAGGCAGATTACACATGTGAAAACCCCCTCCACTGTCGTTTTCACACTAGGTGGGAGATCTACACCTTGGGAGTCTTTCTTAGCTTTCTGATCGAAGGAATCTTTAATGTCCACCATCCACGTTCCATTCATCCTACCACCAACCTTTCTCTTCTAAACACCATGGGAAATTTGGATCGCAATATGTCTTGAGCTTTTGATCGAGATCGACCCTCCTACAGCCGTCGATCAGAGTGGGCCTTGCCTTTTTCACAATGGAGAACTCAAATATTCGTCCATGCTAGTTCACCTTGTGAAATGAACCCTAGACATGGATCTGTCCTCTTCTTCATCACGGCCATTAATCTTTGCGACCTCTACCCCTTTTCACGATTTGAGATTGTGTCTTTGTCTACACAAGTATGGAATGAAAAATTATTGTAGGTCATAGATATGCCCTAGGATTCATCTCAACCGTCAAAAGCCATCGGTCTTTAACATGTTTCACACTCCAGGATAGAAACTTTGATTGCGCATGTTTGCTCCCATAAAGTGGTTCATAACCATTGACCCTCCTTCAATCAATCACAACCCTTGAATAGGGATCGTGCCCAATGCTACAACATAGCTGCTGCTTTCCTCGTTGAAGGATGGTCACATGAGATTTGAGGGGCTGGGACCCTTACTGAACCTTTGTAAAGCCCTCTAATCAACTGTTAAAAATAGAGTGTTAACAACTGGCTCCACCAGGGATGCTATCCTCCTAGCAAGGTAGCAAAGAGCACCCGCAGACCAAGTGTCAAATCCATTGGGCCACCTTCAGTTTTCTTGGACACCTCCATTTTGCTTCATGTTACTGCTCCAACAAATTCATGCCACTCTTACAAATCATGTTGGCGACTGTAAACCTGTGATGGTAACTGAAAATGGAAACAAACTCAAAATAGTAATGAAGGAAATGCTCGATAATATATGAGCTTATTTTCTCCTACTTACTCTACATAAATTTCTACATAAATCCAACTAAGTGAAGTCAGACTTCCAGTGAAGCCAATCAAGCAACTTGCCTAATATTCTTCTTCTTGCATGGTGCTTGATGGGAAAAAATGAAATAGATAATGGGAGAAGGGAATGATAAACAAACTGATGTTTAAGGAAGAGACATGACCAATCATTGCCTTCACCCAGATCCTCCATGTATTTGGACACGTGGTTATAGAATTCATGGAAACCTCCAGCATTTCTATCACTTGCTCATGGGAAAGTTGTCCAGATCTTCCTACTTCTAGGGAGCCATCAGGTTGACACTTGGGAGATTGTAGATGAGGACCCTTAGGATCTTTCTCTAATGGAATATCCCTCTCTTCATCTGAAATTTTTGTAGTGAAGGTTTGATGTGCTTCGAGAGGGAGGTCCTCAGCTTCTTTGTTGGAACCGAGTAGCCATACTTATTCCAGGTGAGGCGGTGTTCCTGAAAATAGAGTATCAAAAAAAGTGTTTATCTGTAAACTGTTGCATCCGCCTCCCTTTTTGTATAATTTTTCGGCCTGCACCACCTCCACTTCTTTCTGCTTTTGCTTGGAGGCCTTGATTATATGCCTTATCAATTCAAAAGAGGCATAGCATAAGGGTAAGCTATCACCTCTAGTGCCCTCATCATCTTTTCTCACTTCAACCTCCTGGTTTTGCATTCCACTTTGACTTCTTTCATCAGAAGGTGTCGTTTCAATAGTAGGCTCATTCTGCAGGTACTCTTCTTCATATTCATCATATATAGGTGCACCAAGATCCTTCTAAAAATCATATTTAGTTGACCAGGAGTGGGGTAGGTCACCATCTTCAGAGAATAGTCCTGCGAGACCATTTATTTCAGCCTCAGGCCGATCATCTTTCTGTATATCATGAGAGGACTTTGATGGGCTCTAGGCTTCCTTATTTTTCTTGTAGGGCCCAACCAATGTGTATGCATACTTTATTTCACCACCATTGTCTTGATATGACATCTTCAAGACATCTTAAGGTTTTCCTCAACCTCCAAGCAATCAGCGAACATCTGCTGCAGGGTGGTTGATTTTCTCTCCAAACGAAGCAAGGACAGGTCAGGAGGAAAGGCGGCTGCATAATAGATCTTAGCAGCATCCTCAAGAGGTTGAAATTCCTTAGGCCTGTTATAATAAAAGCTTACAAATATTCTATTAAAAATGGATATGGCTTCACCTTCATGTCTCCTCAAAGAATAAAACTTTGAAAGCATATGCTCCAATGACCGATTCCTTCCCCAAAACCTCAAGAATGTGCAAGAAATCTCTTCCCAAGTGTTGATGGACTTAGGATGCAAGTGTTTAAACCAGAATTTAGCATCCCCTTGCAAGGATAGAGAAAAGGTCCACATGCAAACATCATCATGTTCTATCTCGAACAAATCAAAGAAATGCTCAAAGGCTTGTACATGTTTCTCAGCAGTCAAGTTTTCAGATTCTTCGTCGAACTTAGGGAGGTACTTGTAATATTTTGAGGTAATTGCAGTGGTTTATATCAGCTTGGAGAAGTGGGGGAGACAAGGTTAGGTATGATAGCCAAAATATCGCTAGAGGTTTCATGAATTTCACAGGGGTGTCCTCTGATATCGAGAGCCCCCAGATGAAAATCTAGGATGAAATCAGATGTACAAGATGATGCAATGCTTTTGGTTCATAAAGAAGGATATACATGAAAATGTCCATGGCTTTGCTCAGGATGAGCTGGGCCAGAAAAATCTATTTTCATAAATTTCAGAAAAGACAAGAAAAAAATTACAAGGTAGGATAAGGAATCTTGGAAGAAACGTGGACGCAAGTGTCTGGACCTTCCGTCGTGCATGTTTTAGCTTTATGAGGGGTTCATTTTCTAGGCGGCATCGGCTAGCCTTCCTCGGTCATTAGATTTTCTAGATTATACCACCAGCGAAGTCACTGAAGTCTGAATCCTTTAAGAGTGGACTCACCAAGTGAAAAGTGATCAACCTTCTTAGTGTCTGACAGATTGTTCACCATCAACAGTCAGATCTAAATCTTTTTCATTCTTCTCGAGGAGTATCTTCAAGTTCGGTCCCCAGCAATGGAACTAGTTTGTTAGCACTGGAATTGAACCAAAGGTTGCGGAAGGGTTCGCTTCCAGGTAATAGCAGAACCACTTTAGGTTGCGCCTCCGACCTTGCACAGTTAGAGAGGGATTTATCGTTCATCACTGGAGTAGCTCCACATAAGGTTGTCAGTCTTGTGTTTCACCAGAGTCTACTACGCAAAAAGCATTTTCAATCAGCATAATCAGGGGGCTAGGATCTTGAATGGGGAAAAGTATGTTGAGGAAGGTGCACAGTGGGATTATCAGGGGATAAGGGACCATGGGAAAATGGAGTCGAAACCTATGTAAGAAAATTATTACAGATGAAAGAATGATGAAAGGTAGCAAACAGAGGCAAGATAGCTGTTGATTTCCCAATCAGGAGATTTTAGCGAGAATTTTAGAGGATAAGGAGGGACAGTCCATTGCATGGAGCATCAATGATGTAACTTTAGAAGAACCATTGTTAATTCTTGGAACAGCAGTCGGAGCATAACAAGTATGAATTACGAACCACTATACCCTATGTCGCAGGCATGAAAAGCAATAAACCAAATGGAGTGGAAACAAGAAAACACAATTTACACGTAAAAGGAAAGCACTTATTGGGAAAAACAAAAACACATGAATCTTTGCTATGAATGACAGTCTTCCACTGCAATTTATTCATACATAGGTATCAAGTTTTACAAATGGGAGCCTCAGCTTGGGATTGTTTCCCAATCCAATTCACTAACTCCTTTCTCCCTCTATCGGGAGCATTTTTATACAATCCTATTGCTAAGACTACCAAATAAAAATTTGTTCACCATCAGGCGCTAACAGTGCAAATATTGGACTATCGCCACGTTTTACAAATAGAAACAAACACTATGGAGATGCAATGCATGATAATGTGGGCCGACAGTGCAGAGCCTCCCACCATTCTGCTTCATGAAAACGATTCCCATGTGGCATGATGACGGTCTATTGCCCACACAGGAGGCTAGGGACCCATTTTGGGTCTCCTTGTCTAGCTGGGGGATGCCGATAAAAGGCTGACAAGAAGGCCCAAATCCTTTTCCCCACCATTCTCCTTACCTCATCCTCTGTTGGATAACACTGCTATAGGAGGAGGCTGGAGAAAGGGTGGCCAAATGCTTAGTGACGATAAGTGACTTAAGAAGCTTATCATCCTTGTACTATCTTCCTCCTGCTATGAGGAGGATCTTTCTATGAGCCATGTATCCAGGTGTGCATTTGACCTTCTCCTCCTCCATGACCAAGCCGCCAAGTGGAGACCCCAGGAACGGTGTTGAAGGCTCCCAACCCATCTGATCCTAGTACGAGCATTCACTCCAAAAGCACTACCACCACTTTCAGCTGGGACTTCAAAGGTCGTGACTGCAACCGAGAGTGCTAGAGGGATTTCACTGGGATGTCCAAACCCATGCACTGCACATCCAAAGACTAGGTTGTGTGGAAGTGGGTGAACCCCCTTGGTATTTCATATCGATGCCTCGGTGGTTGGTGATTTTCTGGTGTGGATAACTAGAACACAAATTTCATGCCTGCCTACCAAGAGTACCCCTTGTTGAACTAAATTATCGAACCACACAGTCATGGTTGTCTATAAAAGAATTCGACACTTCTCAGAATTCAACCCTGTATCTCTTATCATCTACATAGTTCCATCTCTCAAAGATATTTGGAAGATGGTGTTATATATTATGAGCAGGACGGCTCAGGAAGGGCTATATATTTAAATTAGTTGTGATGGCGGCATGTTCGATTCAAGGGAAGATATATTCCTTCCTAATGTTCAATCATATCATTTGGTATGGTTTAGATTCCACACCGTTTATGCAGGGCTTTCAGGATGGTTCCAAGAGTAGTGGATTTGATTATGCCTCACCCTTTCAATTACCTTGATGGTGGCATTGGGCTATTCTAGCTTGTAGCATCACTCAACCTCATGTGAATGCCAGGTATGTCATCTTATCGAATCAAACCTTTATCTCTCCCATGGTTTCCTCCGAAAAAATAACCATGCCACGCTTGCAACCCAGGGAATCGCGCCACTGGACGAGACTTCCACCTCAGGTGTATCCCAAATGGCGTCAAAGAAATTGGCCAATTTGCAAAAAGGCATATTACACATGTCAATGCCCCCTCTGTTATCATTTCCACATTGGGTGGGATTTCTGCACCTTGGGAGTCTTTCTTAGCCTTCTGATCGAAGGAATATTTAACATCCACCGTCCACGTTCCATTGATCCTGCCGCCAGCCTTTCTCTTCTGAACACCGTGGGAAGTTTGGATTGCCATACGTCTTGAGCCATTGATCAATACTGATCATGCTGCAGTCATCGATCATAGTGGGCCCTACCCTTTTTCGCAACGGAGAACTCAAATATTCATCCTTGTTAGTTCGCCTTGCGAAATGAACCCTAGCCATGGATTTATCCTCTTATTCATCACGACTGTTGATCTTTGCGACCTATAACCCTTTTTGCGATTTGATATTGCAGCTTTGTCCACACAAGTATGGAATGTGAAATTATTGTAGGCCGTAGACCTGTCCCAGGCTTCATTTCAACCGTTGAAAGTCGCTGGTCTTTAACACATTTCGTACTCCGGGACAAAAACTTTGATCATGCATGTTTCCTTGTGCGAAGTGGTTCAAAACCATTGACCCTCCTTTAATCAATCATAGCCCTTGAATAGGGATCGTGCCCAATTCTACAACACACCTGCCTCTTTCCTTGTTGAAGGATGGTCACATGAGATTCAAGGCACTGGGAACCTTACCGAACCTCTGTCAAGCCCTCAAATCAACTGTTAAAAATGGAGTGTTAACATTTTCTTTCATCTAGCGATTTGAAGTTGGTCTTCCTGCTTGGTTGATAAGTTCAGTGCTTTGTGTCTAGTTCAGTCATCAGGGCTTTGGATACTTTATACTTTGTGTTTCATTTTGTAGTGGCAGTTTGGTATTTGTTCTTTTGTAAAATGCAAGCTATAAATATTCTCTTGAAGGAGCATTTGGTAGGTCATAATTTAACCTTTTTCGGACCTCCCTAACTACAAAAAATGTGTGCATTTTCTTCTTCAGAAGTTAAGAGAGTTCTTCTTTGGTGTGTTTTATACTTTTCTGGCCCTAGGAGACTAAATTGGATGAAAAAGGAACCCCTTGGAGTCTTCTTTAGATTTTTTAGACTCTCTAAACATGAAAACACCAATGAGCATGTACTAGTTTGGGCTCGTAAAATCCACAAATCAGTGACATTATCAAGCATTATTCTCTCCCCTCTTCAAGATTGTTAAAAATGAAGAGAGACCTGAGTTGACTTTCCTGGACTCATTAAAATTTAATAGGAAAGATAAGGAAGAAGTTTTCTTTTTAGTTTACAAATGGTGGCAGGATGTCCTCCTTGAACATAGCACTGTCTGAACTTTCTGATACTCATGTTTGAGTGTACACTTTCAGTTTCAACTATCACTTCAAATTTTCTTACTCCTCCACTTGTCCTTTATACATGGGGAATCTGATCATGTCTCCTACATGACAGATAAGTCTACTTTTCATATATACAAAGTTAAATGCTTCCTTGGGTCATCTCTGTGTCATGCTCACTGTTCAAGGAATTATCCCTGCATCTAATTATTATACTGATTCCATCATTATCCTATTTTATATCACTTGTGTCTACCTTCCCCTATCCCATTCCTAGTCACTTTTGTGATACATTGGAGGATATATTTCCTTCCTCATCACAATATGGTTTCTCATTATTACTTCCTAAATATGAAGACCTAAAGTTTTGACGATGGTACCTTAGGATTCACTTTCATCATTGGTGAACTCCTTTTCTTCAATTGTTAATTTCACTTATGGATTGACAATCTGTTGAATACTTTCCATGTTTGACTTCAACACATCTATTCACGTGGCCTCGATTGTACTGGTTCCTTTGGATTTTGACGAAGACCTTAGGTTCACATCTATAACCTAAGTTGCGCAAGAGTGTGTTGTGTTTCACCTTACACAACTTCTAGATATTGAAGACTCATCATTGTATATTGTGGCTTCGATCCACCTTTGTAATGTAAATGGTCTTGTACCCATATCATATGATGTAATCAAATATTGTAAAGGAGCTAGTGTTCCAATATATTGAACATAGCATCCTCAAATATGATTTTGTATATGCCATTGATATGTATTTGTTTCAGGTACTTCATTTGCCTCGGACTTCTTAGTTCTCCAATACTAAGTTGGTAATGTATTTCGGCCATCACTTCCCTTTGACCTCACACATTAGGGGGCATCTGTTATCAGCCAAAATGGCACTTCTCCATTCGAGTGTTGACATTCATCATGTCAGTACACAAAAGGACAATTTTGATTGAAGTGGCCAAAACAATGTATATGTGCATGCGATTTGATGCATTATCCTCAAACCAACCTTATATATTTTTATTTTGAGTTTTGGGTTGCATACCCGACTATATGCATTGTAAATCGTGTGTCATACACGAGTATGTGCATTAAAACCTGTGTATACTTTGCATAAGCGAGTTCCATTTGAGAAACATGCGTATCATACATGCGTTTCCTATATTAATACTCATGTATACCTTAATTTGACCTTAACAAATATAAATCATGATTAGATAAGATTAGTTGGGCCCTAATCCATAACTATCCCAACCATCTCAATCATCCTAACCTTTGAAACCTCTCTATTTTCAAAGTATAAATAGAGGCCTTGGGATGGGGCTAATCAATCAATTTTTGAAGAACAAAGTTATGTTGGTGGTATACCTTCAGAGTATTGGATCGACCGAACCCAGAGTCCTTGGTTGCAGAGGAATCCTTGTGTCAGAAGCTGGGTTGTATTCTTACCTATTCACCTTTTTTTAATATAAAGAATTCTTCTTCCAATAATGTATTGTGCTTGTCTCATGTATATTGGTTTAATGAAGATGCTTAATGATGTTATTAATATTCTTTTCATGTAACCTATGATTTAATGTAACGAACATAAAATAAGATAATAATTAAATAATTAATAATTAGGTTAACTAAGTTAGGTTATGAAATGAGGCATCTCCTCAACATTAAATTCCCAAGCCATATTTAAGGCAGGGCCATCATTTGTATGATATCATCTCTTATCTTATCATTAATCTATACTTTCCTTATGGCATATCTAATTTACCAAGTCTTTTGGTGAATTCATTGTGTGAGCAAATATTTATTCGGCTCATTTGGTATCAGAGCACTCGTTGCTGATCTGGCCAATGGTCAACAAATTCAAACCTTGTCTGAGAAAATCAGGATTTCCCTGTGTTGTAGGTCTTTGACCTTTTCCTTTCCTTAAAAAAAGAAATCAAAATCCGCTTGTGCTCCATCTTTCTTGTCGCCTACCTCCCATCACACGTGCCCATCTGCACTCCCCATCCACTTACCACTACTCTCTTTCCCATTCCACTCCCTCCTCAGCTCACATGTCCTCCCAACTACGCAGCTTCTCTAGTTTTTTCACCTTCTCCATCCCCCTCTCCCCACGTACTCCCTGCTCCATTCACCCTCCCCCATCTACTACCATCTTCCTTCCATCCCTGCTTCAGTCGCCACCTTCCATCCCTACTACCGTTGCCACCTCCCAATCTGCGCACCCTTCTTTGCCCATGCTTCTACTCCATGATCCACCTCCTCGCTTCCCCCTCTACTACCCTTCGCCACCTCCACCACATCCCCACATCCGTTACCTCCCCCCCACCCACCACATCTGCCACCTCATCCACCTTATGACAGCTCCTCCACGCCACACTCTGCTCCTCCATGCGTCGACCTACACACACAAAAAAAACTAAAACATTATTATATAATATAATATATATATCATAATATATTATATTATAATGTTTTAAAATTGTTTATTATATTAAATAATAATGAAAAACATTATTATATAATAATTAATTGTTGTTATATAAAAAACAATTATTATAATAATTATTTTGGAAAAAAAAAGATTATTTAACGTAACAAAGAAGACCAATTATTATTGAAGAAGTAGTCAAAGGAAGACTAGTAAAAAAAAAGTGGGGGGGG